>LUCW03000957.1:15000-38526 GCA_001586965.3 Sphaeroforma sirkka | reverse complement strand
ATATATATGTAAATTTATATATATATATATATATATATATATATATATAAGCTTCTGTCCCTGAATTATCTTGTTGCCATCGTGCAGTTCTGCAAACGATACATTATACAACAGACAGGTGGCAATTAAGAAAATCAGTCCCTTCGAACACACTACGTACTGTCAGAGGACTGTTCGAGAAATCAAAATACTCAACGCCTTCGACCATGAAAATGTATGTTTCCAAGGTCTCATGACGGTCTTGATTACCACGGTCTGTTTTGAGCTTTCGATATGAATCCGTTTGCGATACTGGAATATCTTTGCATTCATATTCACCCACTATTTTTGACCGTGCACCAATCGACAGGTCATAGGCATCTTGGACATGATTCAACCAACCAGCTACGATGACTTCAAGGAAATGTATGTGGGACGTATGCAAATTGTTTATTGTACGAAGGATCGCTTGGTGTCTATCATTCGGTTTTGTACCCGCGTCTATGACTCATTGGCCTTGTTTATTTTGCAAATGCCACTTTTACTATAAGCGCGGTCTCACCACTTGGATACATTTTTTTTAAAAGAATGGATGTGGGATGTATGTATGTTGGTTACTTAACGAAAGATCATTCCATATCGATTATCCGGTTTTGTAAACGCGTCTATGGCTCATTTTTCTTTTGAATTTTACTATTGCAAGTGATATGTCTATTTGAAACGCGGTTTGACATCTATCTTTTTGCCCCATCTCCATCAGATACATTGTGCAAGAGCTCATGGAGACGGACTTGTACAAGCTCCTTAAAACTCAGACGCTCAGCACAGAACACATATGCTATTTTGTATATCAAATTCTGAGGTATGTTTGATTTCTTTACGGGCCAATTGTTGTTCAAATGTTTCATACCAAGCACACTAGCAGACACAAATTATCAATTAAGACTGCCTGGAGTGTATTGTCGTTGGTATAGCATGTCCTTGAGATCTCTGACAAAACATGCTATCTACTTCGCTCAGAGGCTCAGACCTGAATCCGGAATCGGATTCACGTTGTCCATTGGATCTCACGTTTAGCTTATATATACTCCCTCTCGTTCTAATTTCCATTACTAAAAAGGGGGCTTAAATACGTGCACTCGGCAAACGTATTGCATCGCGATCTCAAGCCGAGCAATGTGCTACTCAACGCCAACTGCGACTTAAAAATCTGCGATTTCGGACTATCACGGGTGGGTAACTCGAATACGGGCGACATCTACACGGAATACGTGGCTACGCGATGGTACCGTGCACCGGAAATAATGCTGAACAGTCGGTGCTACGACCAAAGCATCGATGTATGGTCAGTAGGGTGCATATTGGCGGAGATGTTGGGGGGAAGGCCCTTGTTCCCGGGCAAGCACTATATCGATCAGTTGAGTCTGATCATGAATGTGATCGGAACACCGACCGAGGAAGATCTGTTGGCGATAGGAAATGAGAAGGCCAGGAATTACATCGCGGCACTGCCGAAGAGCGAGAAGATTCCATGGCAACAGATGTATCCCAAGGCAGATGCCGTGGGTATGTATGCATGCACGCACCAGTGCATGGCACTGCATGTCACTACACAACAAACACGAGCTGTGCGTATGCTGTGCGTCACTCGCTAGTTCTGTATGTTGATGCTAAGATAGTTTGCCTGTCCTACTTTGGACTATGTAGCGATGTATCTGATTGTGCTTGTGACACTGGAGTTGTTGCGTATGTTCAAGAGGACTCGCCTCTACCAGTAAGGATATGAAAGCCACGCATAAACAATCTTCTCTCATTTGACCCTCCCTGCGCACGGTTCTGCATATTTTTCCGGAGGTATTAATGGGATCAGTCCACATCTTTCACTTAGCAATTGAACACTTGTAAGGGCTGTATACATCGCACACTAACGAAATCTGGATACTTACTCATCTCTTGTGAGGCTGATATCTTTTCTGCACAGGTTTGGATTTGCTTGAGGGTTTGCTAACATTCGATCCACATCGACGTCTCACTGTCAACGCAGCCTTGGCCCATCCGTTTTTCGAGCAGTATTCAGACCCTGATGACGAGGTGCGAATATACATATGAGTCATGTTCCTAATGGGTAGTGTTTGCTTATATTTAGTATATGCTTATATTGGGTGTAGTTGCACATAAAATATGTGTCGTTTGTCATGTGTGCCAAGTACTGTCGCTACTGATGGAAGCTTGCAGGGAGTTCTCGCTCATGGTAATCGCCGTTCGACTAACCATGTTCCACCTATTGTATCCAGCCTGTGAGTGAAAAGCCCTTTGTGCATGGCTTCAATGAGGAGTCTATGATGAAGGAACAATTACGAAGTAAGTGGGTCATTTGCCGTAGTCAGCGATGCACGTGTGGCTTCATTCTACTCGCACGCTTATCGCTAAGGCTTAGTCTAGGACGAATAATCTGCATAGCAGCACTATCTTTAGTTTACATAGCAAATTGTCCCGTTCTCGATTAAAAGTTCGTCATTTGGCCACACAACACGAGCTCACCATACCGTTCCTAATTTACACCATACCGTTCCTAATTTATCTCGTAGTGGTACTCTGGCAAGAGGGCTTAATCTTCAAAAGAAAGCGCAAGGTCGCGGAGCCGGATCAAAATGCTATGGAAACCTGATCAAGACATTGTCCTAAACGAAAGGTGGCGGGAATTAGGCACAACTATCCTATACCGCTTGCTAGATACCAGGCACATTAAGGTTGTGGCTTGCTAATTAGGCCAGGGCATCCCGCGAGAGCTCAGGTCATGGTATATAAATAAAAGAACTTTTGCAGCCAACTGCCACCCACTCCATATAATATATAGATTATTTCAGGAAACTAATGGGGTTACATACAGGTCTGTCAGAACATAAAAGTAAGTTTTTTTAGTTCTGGGCATTTCGGTAGTATACCAGTCATAGGGTGCCTCGAAGTGTACTGAACTGGAAACAAAACCAAAGCTACTCAAGTCTAAGTTGCTTTTCTGTACCGTGGCCTACCTACAACACGACGAATTTAAGGATTTGCACTATCTATTCATTGAATTGAAATCTTCGTTGATTTACATCAGCCTACCGCATCTCCGTACAAGTCATTACAATACAACTATACCCCTTTGGTAATAATAGACGCCAGCGACATAGCTCATTGCCATAGCAGATGCTACGCGGGTGTATTGTTCCAGTCATTTGGTTGATTCTAAGCACGGTTTCCGCACTCACACTATAGCGTGAACTCGGCAGGCAAGCTCTCCTAGCTCGCACCATACGTAGTTGATCTCCTATTTAAAAAGAAATTCGGTGTTTGAGACACGAATTCCATTAAAACTCGTTCCTCTCATTGTTGAATTTAGAAGGCTATTCTTCTTTATAATATGAAAATGTGAAAACAAGGCCAGGAGACCCGATTCTTACCGATTCTTACTAATCTCTATTTATTTATTGCATCCACCGATTGACCTGAATTAGTCGGGCCTATCCTCCTGACCCGCGCCATACGCAGCAAATTTCTTCTTGAATATGATGGGTGTCAAAGACACAAGCCCTAACAACAGCAGTAGCACCACACGGCCCGGGCCGATGACTTCCGATGTGCTGCCGAGCGACGAGAGCACCTGCCCTGCCTGTATGAAGAATATCGACGGTGGCGCGACTCCTGGGGTGAAGTAAGATTGGATATAGGTAGTAGGATAGGTATAGAACACTGTAGCTGAGGCAGTAATGATTTTGGGATGAATTGTGTCGATATGTTCTGGCTAAAGCGGTGCTAAGAAGCTAGTCTGTTTACATGTAACATGTACATAATACGAGCGGCAAAAAAACATAGCCGGGGCGGTACCGACAAGTTACCACAATTTTTTTCTCGAACTCGGTTGCATTCGGTCGAGATTGAACAGTTTTTACGAACACTCCCAAGTGGGTTCAGAGAACGGCTATGCTGAAAAGCCACAATAGCCGCGGCCCATACTTACATCAAACTAGCTTCCGAGGATAAATTCGGAGGATTTACTTGAGACTGAGTTACATGGTTTTAGAAAGCTGACATGACGTGAAAGTAACTACAGACGCTGTTACACAACAATATATATCGAGGTATAGTGTGTTGGTACTATATAAAGTCATTGGACTCGCACAGCACCCATGCCACGCCTGACAGTGATCTAGGCCAGGGCTATGATGCACCTGGTACATAGTAGCCGAAATGAACACATTGGAAACTTACCGATGAGGGTGCCAATGAAAAAAGGCCATACGGCGACATGTAGAACGGGGGATGAGATATTGATGAACCAGTTCGGTAGAAGAGGTGTGACTCTGAGGAATATGATGTAGTTCACCATGTCGTTATGATGGAGTTGTATCTGTGAAGCAATGAACGAAAATTGAGTGCAGTCCATAATGGCGTATGTCGGAAAGAATCCTAATATTTTTTTAGTTTGCGTGCAATATGGGACATTCGCAACAAAATCAGGATGCACAATAACAAGACCTCTGTATATCTCGGAAACTTCATGTACAAACCTGTCGCTGCCAACTCTCCACCCTCTCCGGAAAGTACTGCAAGACCAGCCCCTTCCCGAACATGTACGACAGACAGTAGCAGAATGTCGCTCCCAAGGCAGCGGCCTGGAGATTAATTCGCAACGAGATTCTCAATAGCCACACACATACGCGTCTGTGTATAAATATATTGGCGTGGGCGGGTGCGTCGTTTGGTTGCGTAGACTGTTTGTAGTAGATGAAAAGGTGTGCATCAAGTACACAACAATGGACAGCAATGATTTTCATCGACTCGTACGTTGGCAGCACATTGACAACTTACCGTGCATACTAAGAACACGGCCACCGGGAATGAGAAGAGTGCCCCTGAAAGGATCGTCAAGAAAATGGATCCGGGGATTGCAAACGTCTGGAGACTGGGAACAAAATTCCGAATACAACATGACGACGAGTACGTCACTTAGCGCATGGCTGTGGACCACTCGGTGCGGGCGCAACAAAAAAATTATTCGAGTGTAGAAATATGCTGCGGAGGCTATTTTAATTGTAAACGTCTATCTGGCATACTTATAGTAAAATTCCATCGCTCGATACCATCATAGCATAAGTCATACATAGGCCGAAGAACCAACCCGATGGAATATTATAAAGTCTCGTTCAACAAGCATGGTTGGCCATGCTATATGAGATGAACCAACAATCTAACGAGTCAGCAAATGTGAATGATTTCCGATACAGTGCATTGTTGAAAAACTTACATGACATAAAGTAAGAAGAAAGACAGCATGACATCGTTCGGACTGTGTTTCTGTAGTTCCCGCAGCACGTCGCCTAGATCTCGCGCTTGGTCTAAAGTACGTGGAAGTAGTAACTTCTCCTGCTGTAAGCTGCGACAAACAAGACAAGAAGCCCCAAAAAATGGCATGAGCACGCAAGGATACAAACATATAAACATATTTCAATACCATATATTTTACATATATATATATATATATATATATATATATATATATATATATATATATATATATATATATATATGTTTATATTTTATATATATATATATACATATATACATAAAAACATATATATATGTATAAATATACATTTTATATATGGATATATATATATATCTATATATATAATATATATAATATATATATATATATAAGATGGATAATATATAATAATAATAATATATACATAATATGTAATACATATACATATACGTGCATTGCGCACGCATATATATATATATATATATATGTAATATGTAACCGCTGTTCATACGCACCCGCACAGGTTACGCGGACATAGGCGCACATATCAATGCACGCACGCACGCACGCATTCATATGTAATATATATATATATATACATGCGTGTGCGTGTGCTTATGCGTATGCAGGCGCACAATACACGCACCAGAATAGACGCACGCACAGACGCACACACGCGTATGTATATATGTAAATGTGCGTATTACCAGATATAATTAATGATCCGTCCATCAGTAAAGGGCCATGTAATAATAATATGTATATATAATCATACATGCATGCATATGTATTAATAATAATATGTACATATAAGTTATGTTTGTTTGGGATAATAAATGTGTGTAATATGCATGCACATGTATAATAATAATAATATGTATGTAATATATGTATGTATATATTTGCATGTATTAATATATATGTTTTTCATCTGTATATAATATGTATGTATATGTAATATAATATGTTTGCATGTAATAATGATGTGTGTCATATTATTTAATATGTGTACATGCATGTATATTTATAATGTAATAATACATATAATAATAATGCCTAATATATTATATATGTAATAATAATAATATATAATAACAACATAATAATATGGATATGGATATGGATAATGCATTGCATACATAATAATGCGTATGCATGTGTACATGTATGCATGTATTATGTGTATGTCAATAATTTACATGCAATAATAACAATATATATGCTATAATAATAATGTATTAATAATGTTGGTACATGTGTATATAAGTATATATGCAAACAGGTGTACATTGCATATGTATTATAATATTAATAATAGCCAATATGTAATAATATGTAATTGTAATAATATATATGTATAATATGTAATATTATACATGTATATGTGTGTATAATAATAATAATGTGATAATATGTAATATGTAATAATAATAACATACGTGAATACCAGATAAAAATAAATATGAGTCCATGTGATGGAATTGCATAGCCAGCTATGTTTGTATGTATGTATATACATATACTTACACATGCAATCAACGTAATATGTGTAATAATATGTATTAATGTATGTACATGATGCAATGTAGTGTATGATGTGCAGTAATGAATATGTATGATAATACAAAATAATATGTATATCAATAACCAATATGTATGTGCATGTAAAATTATTAATATTAATAATAATAATAATAATATATATATGATATATAATATATTATGTATGTATATGTGGCATAATAATAATATTATAATAATATATGTATTATATAATATGTATAATAATATATAATAATAATAATAATGGTTATGTAATAATAATATCATAATAATAATATTGTTGTTATTAATATATTAGCATAACCAATAATATGTATATGCCATATATTAACATAATAATATAATATTATGCATACAATTGTAATGTGTATAACAATAATAATGTGTAATACATACTGTTTATTCATGTATTATACCATCTGTAATCTGTATATGTCTTGTCATATGGTTTCTGTATGTATAGTATGGTTTTGTATAATAATAATAATATGTAATATTAATAATAATGTTATATTATAATATTACAAACATACGTATGCGTTGCACACACACATCAAACCATCATACATTATATATAGCATACATATTATACATATTATGTATGTAATATATAATATTACATGTTACATAATAATACATGTTATTATATATATGCATACACACACACATCACATGTATGTATGTATATATATTATATATATATATAATATATATATATATATATGTATTATATATATGTACATATATATATATATATGTATATATATATATTTATATAATATATATGTATATATATATATATATAATATATATATATATATATATATATATATATATATATATATATATATATATATATATATATATTTGAATTTATTTCAAATAGGCTGGTATGGAAAACAAAAGTTCACAAGAAAATCGTAACTGAAGGTATTCTTGTTATGTACATGCGTAGTTTAGTTCACGTATGTCTTGGGGTGTGTATAGTCATGATTTGTTTACTACAGAGTGTATAGATATGAAATTAGGGTTTCGCTGTATATGATATGCAAAAAGCTACACAATCACCTCCTTTCAGACTACTATTTTGCTAAAAATCTATAAAGCTGATGGCGGTCTGGGCTAGTAGCTAATGTATAGTGAAATTTGATACAGCTATATCAAGACGCAGCTATCAAATCAATAAATAGAGCACCTCGATATATTGTGGCTACTAAAGATCTGCCAATGCATTACCTTGTCACCTCTGGGAAAGTATAGTATATAGTTAGACACGCCATCGCGGCCACAGCTATCACAGCCCCCAAGGCCGTGATCTTACCCATAATCATTCAACTGTCAACCAAGTGTGGGTATGTAAAAAGAAGCCTACTCGTGAGACTATTTATCAGGGCGTTATCGCCTCCATCAGTTCAGTCAAATTTAGTAATAAATATTTTGAGAACACTCACCACCACTGGCGACTGACCCCACGCCCACGGCCCACACCGACAGCTCACAGTCCCACTGCTCCCACTGGCCCACACATCAAATCTCCAGTTCGTTTCTCGTTTAAACGTTTTAAACGTTTTAAAGCTAGTGAAACGTTTACGCTATAGTAGTACCATAGAGAGCGAGCAGTATAGGAATTTTACGTCAAAGCGTATGCTAAATTCAACACTTGCGTTTACGTTCAATTGGTGATTTGAGCGGAAGGCTGTATAACCTGGGTACTGACGGATACTTTTCCGATATCGCCGCATATGCCATCTCGCAGCCACATACAGGAGGCGAACAAGAGGCTGTAGCGTCCTACGTAGGTGCACAGGGAGACGCGCAGGAAGTGCAAGTCGAGTGAGTGACGGCGTTCCGGGCTGTCGTCTGCACGCCTACAGATAAGCGTCTACTTTCCGAAAGAGCAGTTGTAGATGCCCGGTGCGGTTGTAAGCACTATGTCAACTACACTGCGAAACCGTGGCCCGGCCAAACCAACAACCAAGAAAAACAGTACTCCTGATACAACATTACCAGACACTAAGAAAGCTACAACATTCACACCAACCAGCACTGTGTTCGCCACAGAGATATTCCAACAGATATGCTGTGGTATGAGCTGTGGATTAGTCGTGACCGGTGGCCACAGGCTGATAGAGCCCGTGTACGGCAACGTATTCTCCAGTGATGCCGACGAGGCATTGGTTCTATCGGGGGCATTGGCCTTCATCGGCTGTACGGTATTGCATCCCTATGTCATCCCTCCGGCGTGGAACGAGAAGATAATCTCGTTCGCTATTCCCATGGCGGCTGCATGGCACACTGCCTTGCTGCTTACGGCAAAACCTCTACACAGTGTGATTAACACAGGCCTTGTCCCCACTGAAATAGACCCACACGCCGTTGCTCGGATGGCTGGAATGGTTATACTGGGTACACCTGTGTGGCTGATGAGCATCACAGCAGCGTTGAGTAATAGCTGGACTTGCTCGTATGCACATGCTCTGCTGTATGGCTTCTTCGGTGTGGGCTGGGCCTTGGGTAGTACCATAGCGGCCATGTTTAGTCTACAGGCATTCGGTGGGGTGGGGAGTACCAAAGGCATGTTTGGGATGGATGTGTGCTATGCCACCCTAGCAACGGGAGGAACGGTTATATTTATAGCCTTCCTGCTATTGGTGGTTGACCGTGCGCAACGCACCGCCAATGGCCGAGGTGTGGGCAAGTGGGAGCGCTGTATGACTGTTTCTCTGATGATGGCGAGTCTGTCTGGGTTAGTGAGCTCTAGTTTGCTCTCGCCGTTCTGTTCCACCCACGTGCCATTCAACATTGCCCACGGCTTGACAGATAGCAGGTACCAGCTACTAGGCCGAACCGAGAGCAACACGGGTGTCATTGCGATTGTTAACGACACCGAGAGGAGGTGTGTGCTGATGAAGGCCGACCATTCCATCCTGGGTGGCACCTACGAGGCATTCCCCCACTCGAGCATATTCGCAGTCTTCCACACACACGAGGCCGTGAGACTGGCGGTACAGTCCGACGACACGATAACGAAAGAGGATCAGAAGCAGTTGCGGTTCTTGCAGATAGGACTGGGTGTGGGTGTGGCTGCAGCCGCTATGCAGGCGCATAGGTGCCACGTGGACGTGGTCGAGATCGACCCGACTGTGGGCGTGTATGCAGACAAGTGAGTATGTATGTACGTGTATGTTTCTAAACATGTTTTAATTTGTATCTGCGGGTGCTGCCACGCATCGATCAAGGTTATATATATTGGGCATGTGTATTTGTATACCATGTGACTGTGTCTATAACGGGGGAGATGAGATTTGTAAAAAAACAGCACAGAACTAATTATACTCACAAAGCGAGAGAGTCGGTACGTACGTGCATGTCGTTTTCTAGAAGCGGTGTTTTTAAAATTGATAGTACTACATAGCAACTGTACGTATGCGGAAAATATCAAGTCCTTACAGTGCCTCAGTGCCTTTGCGTAGCGTGTGATATTTTAAAGCATGGTTGCCATAGTTTCTTCGTAGATGTACGGGTGTGGGGATGTATATCATATTACGTTCAAAATGCATGCATACATTATCAGATGCTGAAATAGTTTTGTCTTGATCAACTTGTATGCGCGAAAACGGGTTGGTGTGTACAGACAGTTTATATGTGCGGATGAACGAACATACGCGAGCAAATGCAAATCTCTGGAAGAAGTATTAAAACTGTACCTTCGCCTACCAAAAGGGACTCACCTACATTATGTCTCAGCCAGTACCGAGACAAGTACGTCCACGGGGTTTTCTTGTGTGTTTATATACCCATATATTTGTGCATCGAGGGTTGCCGTAAAAGGCTCAAATATGTTTCGCGTTGGACCTTAGGTCGTGATTTTATGCCAAATTGAGACCAATTCTTCGGCGAAATGAACTAAGCTTTTTGAATTCGAATCCTGGCCTGTATTCGCATCTATATTTTCGCTCATCTCTAGGCACTTTGACTATGACATGCAATACAAACCGGGCCAGTTCTATGCCCAGAATGCCGTGGCTTGGCTGGAAGGTGAGGCAGTTTCAGATTACGTTCCCTAGCTTGTTGATCAGAGCACTTAATCGAGCTTCACCGTCTCGGTGTCCGCACTCTTCCCTGCATGCACGCACCACTATAACCAATTATCGGGTGTATATATTCGCCCTTTCTCCCACTGTCCACAGCGAGAGGTCCAACAACCCCACGCACTGCTTCCTATATCTATTCGATTACCCACATCTCCCTTGCGCAGAGCGGGACTCCAAACTCAAGTACGATATGGTGCTGCACGATGTCTTCACGGGCGGCTCCATGCCCTCGGCCCTGTTTACGGTGGAAGTATTCCAGCTGATTCGAGATAGCATGACTGACCGCGGTGTGCTGGGGGTCAACTACTTCGGTCATATCACGGGCGACAAGGCCGCGGATACACGTTTGGTTGTGGCCACACTGCTGGGCGTGTTTGAGCATGTGGTATGTTGAATGCAGGTGTATATGTGTGCAGTCGGCCTATCTTCCGAGTGTATAGTTTATAGTCTATGGCGCGACTACGGTATAGATTCTACCTACCCGCGTCAAAGTGCACACTTTCACAGACCATATACATATATGACTAAGCCGAAAATGACAGAAAACTCGTCGGAATTCACACCTTTGAATTGCGTTGATTCGCACGCATCAGTGTATCATCATCTGGGGTGTCGTTTCCGCAGTACTAACTATGTCGTGTTAACGTATTGACACTACCAAATTTGAACCCATCATTATAATTCAATGTTGTGCGGTAATTTGATAATTCCAGCGCACTTTCTCAGACGAACATCCTGGTGACGCACACAACTTGGTGTTCTTTGCCTCGGATGAGCCAATCAAGTTCAGAACGCCAGTAGAAGCTGTATGTTTGATCTTTATTTGCCTACTGTTCGTCATGGGGTTATAATAAGCTACAATTACTATGTATTCTGTTTGTGACATTGGCTATATTGCGTTGGCAAAACGCCTGCATATCGGTCTATGACCTCGCGTCTAGCATCATCAGGAACGTGAGATATACGTATCAATTGACCCATCACTATATAATCGTATATTCGTTCTAAATTGTATTTACGTAGACGTCTATGTGTCTGTAGTCTGGACAAAGTAGTTGTGCATCATCGCGGCACGATACACCATCGCCCGTTGACGCGAACCGGTCACATAGACGCCGTGTCTCGTACCCACTTCTACTCACTCTGCAGCATACGCCGAAGTCATAAGCATAGATCGCACTCTTCAAAGCCACACTACCACTTATTGTTCGAAGAGAAATGCACAAACTAGTAGCTCATATCCAAACTCTCACTCTGCAGCATACGCCGAAGTCATAAGCATAGATCGCACTCTTCTAAGACACACTACGACTCATTGTACGAAGAAAAATCCACAAACTAATAGCTCATATCGCACCCCGTTCTCGAAACACAGGACTACCTAGGCAGCAGCATCCGAGCGCGAGAGTTGAGCTCACTCTCAGAAAAGGAAGTGACAATACTACCGTACCAAAAACTGACACAATCAAAGCGCAAAGGCACCTCGAAGCCGTTTCCCATAGTCACAAACAAGGACAACCCTCTCACAGCTCTCGAGAAGAAATTCGCTTCAGGGACATACCATTTCCGTGCCATGCGAGAAATATTCGACGTGGACGAATTTTGGATCGAATTTATGTAACGGACATGTTTCGCAACCGCTATTGGCCCTTGAGATGTTTAATTCTCATGCGCACACAATTTGCGATCATGAAGGATTTCAGACCGTTCATGTCTCGCTTCTGAGCAATACGCCTTAGAATGGCCACAGGTATATATCGATTGCATGTCATGACAGCAATAGTGCGGTCCATTTGGGTGTCGACTTTATCTGAACGTACATATAGCCGATGCTGAGCCTGTGCACTCGATACGCGTCCGACCGTAGATACGAACCCCGTCAGCGGTTTCTACCATAACTATAGCTCTGTACTCCAATCGTGTGAGATGGATTAGGCGCACGAGTGTACGCATGGCCCCTGCCAGCGGTATATAGCACATATATTGCTGTATATGTCAACCGTAAGGGGCGCAGTAGGTCAACAAATGCAGGTATAGTATCTACTGGTGGTAGATACAAACATCACAACTCGGTATACTGTTCCATGTGAATGCATCTGTTACACGAGTGTACCTGCAAACATCGACCACGACAGTCGCGACGGTCCAAGAAGTGGAAAATCTGGTATCCATAGCAACCCATGCTGTCAGCAGCACAGAGAGCTGCAGCGAAGATGACCGCTCATCAAGAGAACAAGAGTCCATAGCCGAGCTTAATGGGTAGTAATAGATTGTCCACCATGCCATCCGCAACATAACTGTACATGTCGCGGATGACGGCTTTGTAGCTCCATTTTGTATGTTTGCGCTAACGAATTGTTTTCCAATCCGGAAGGACAACGCTGTTGTGTAGGCCAGGTGCAGAAGTGGGTGTGTGCATTTGTCTCTTAACACTAACAAGGAACACAGTATTGCTGTTTCACAGTGCAGCATCTTTGAGACGTCTCACCTGTATTGTGATATAGCGACTGACAGTGTGCTATTATCATCTGGTGACGTGATTTAGACTGGCCCTGTCCAAATCTCTGGTGTGTTGTAAGTCAAATAGCCATCTCAAGGGCTTTGTTCGTTATCTGCAAAAGCCACGCGGTAGACATCGTCATATTCCGAAGCAAAGTGTATCTGCACTCCCTCCTTCAGATAGTCCGCCAAATCATCGACATCTGTGATAGGCGTTAGAAGTCAAAGTAATAGGGCACATTTTAAACCTGTGTCGAGTAGATGTTCTGTAACTCTCTTGCGGTGAAGGAGATAGAGCTCTATAGTATATGGTGCGAAATCCGGTCATCATCGAAATCCAACAATGGAACATATCACACTTTACCTGCTCGATTGCCCTCCGGAAAGATGACTGTGGTGACATCGGCCGCCCTTGCCGCAATCAGTTTTTCCTTGATACCGCCCACTCGCAGAATCTAGCCAGTGAAGACATATGTATTGTGAGTGTGCAACCCAGCACTATACAATCGGCAGAAGTATTGCAGGAAGGTATTTACAATAACAAAACGGACTGACAATCGGTTGTAATCCACACCTCCGATAAAACCATCCCCCAAGTGTACACAAAGCCCATGGTATCAAACGAAGCTATTTGACTCACTTTTCCAAAGATTATTCGCTAACACTTGACAAATGCCAATCGAGAGCTCTCCTTCACTTCTTCCGTACCATGCACACATTACGTACCATAGCAAAACTCGCACGCAACACTCCTCACGATCCAAGACTACCTTGCCAGTCAGAGACACTTCTCCGGTCATCGACGTATCGGCGCGCAGTGGTCGGTCGAGCGCAAGCGATAACAGAGAGCTGACAAACGTTACGCCGGCACTCGGGCCATCCTTTGGGACCGCCCCCTCTGCCACGTGCACATGCACAGCGTGGTTTTGAAAGAACCGGTTCTGCGCGTCTAGTCCGTGCAGGAAGTTCTTTGCGTAGGTGTAGCTTATCTTGGCGCTCTCGCCCATGGTTTCACCCAGACGACCTGTAGTCAGGAGTCGACCAGATCCTGAATCGTCGTGGGCGGTACCTGTGTTGTCATGGTTTTTGGTGCTGCTGGGAAAAGGGTTCGTTTTAGCAGTGAGGAGAAAGGGTAAGCCAGTGCCGTCGGGGGTTAGTATATGACATCCACTCGGGCACATGTTGTATAAAGTTATTGTATAGACAAACAGACGATATTTTATGTCAGCCCTCCGCGGATTAATATATCGTTCGCGAATAAACATATCGATGAGCCAAACCAAGTCACGTGTTATACCATCTATATTGTACTTACAAAAAAAGTATATAGAAAACAATGTCCGACCGTATAAATACAAGAATATCTATCACCCAAATACTTCGCATTAAAGCTCCACATCCTGGAGTAGTACCTACTTTTAATGCAAAGCTTAATCATGTGTTGTGGTATCTCATGTGTTCAGTAAAAGACTTTTCCATAGGTATCATATTTTCGTACAGTTATGTGTGTACATATCTCTCCGGTAATTCTTAAACAACAAGAAATGTTGATTGGCGCACGCTGATACCGATACGCTGGATTACACATATGAATTCAGTGTATACCTACCTCAGATAAAACGCATGAGTAGTATCATACAGAATCACCCATAACCAACACGAATTCTGCACTAGCGGGCGACCACCAATCACATGTACCCATATACGTACCAGCTCCTGTGTACTATACCTCTTCCCACGGCCTATGCCATCAACAAGACTTCTAAACTACCAGAAGACCAATCGTATCCATATATATATGTAAACCACATCTATACACGAGAACAACCCCTCTCACAGAACATCAACAGCTCCTGCGTACCATACCTCTTCCCACGGCCCATGCAATCAACAAGACTTCTACACTACCAGAAGACTACCAATCATATCCTTATATATACATAAACTACATCTATACACGAGAACAACCCCTCTCACAGCACATCAACAGCTTCTGCATGCCATACCTCTTCCCACAGCCCATGCCATCAACAAGACCTCTACACTACCAGAAGACTACCAATCATATCCTTACATATACATAAATCACACCTATACACGAGAATAACCCCTCTCACAGCACATCAACAGCTCCTGCGTACCATACCTCTTACCACGGCCCATGCCATCGGCGAGTGCGCTCTCCACATAGAGCACAGCCCCTCCCATTGCAGTCCATGCCAATCCCATGACCACACCAACGGGCGTAGTGGTCTGGTAGAGCTTAGAGTCTGCGTAAAGTTCCTTACCTACATAGTCTCGTATGTTCTCAGAACTTATGGCTACTTTATCTTCTGTGCCTCGTACCTACATAAAAAGCAAACGTGCGAAGGTATATTTACCTACATAGTCTCGTATGTTCTCAGAACTTATGGCTACTTTATCTTCTGTGCCTCGTACCTACATAAAAAGCAAACGCGCGAAGGTATATATGCGATGATTTAACTTTTGCTAGCAACGTGTCTGAAACAGCCAGTATATCTCACACCCGTAACTTTCCCGTGGTGTTGATACAAGTACATACAGCGCTAGTGCTCGATTTCTAAAGTCTGGCAGACAGTCTCCGGAGGGCTGCAGCTATAAGCGACCAACATTCCGGGTTGTCCGTGCGACACATAGCATACCATTCTCAAGGCCATCTTGCGATGCACCTTCTCTATCTGCTTCTGCAAGCCTCGTACGCCGTTCTCGCGGGTGTAGTGTTTGATGAGCTCCTCCACGGCCTCGTCTGCGATCACAGTTTCCGACGTGCTTGTGCCTGTCGTATCCCGTGCCGCGGGTATGAGGTGGCGTTTGGCGATCTCCAGTTTCTCCTGAGTCACGTAGCTGTGTTACAGTGAAAGTGTAGGCGACAGATCGGAGTTCAGATAAGCAGAGTGCAACACGTGCCAGTGCCAGGTGCAATTCTATTTGTTGGTCTGCAGCAAATGAGGCACTGTTTACCAGCGCGTTAACTGGGTGGTAGCGTCAACCGTTGTTATAGAGGTGTGACCTCCGCTACATAGAAGGTAAACTGCCTGTGGGTGGTCCAAAAAAACAGACCAGGCCGCTAAAAGGGCAGCAGAGAAGGTTGTGTGTTATGATGATATAAACAATTCACAAATACCTATCTAACAAATGAAGTGAATCAATAGTTGACAAGGATGATCTAAGCAGCTTCAATAGACGTACAATAATGTATATGTACACGCAGACAAATACTTGAAATAGCCTTTTTTTCTGTAGCATGTGGTATGCAGTCGACAAAATGAAAACTGATTTAAGCAGTATCATTTGACATGTACAAATGTATATATACACACACAGACAAATATGTTTATGTGTATATAAATGTTGTGATTGCAGACTCGACATACCCGGACAGTCGGATGACCTCCATGCGATCGAGCAGTGGCGCAGGTATCGTATCTGTCACATTGGCCGTGCACACGAACAAAACCTGCAAAGATATGATATAAACAGCGGCCAATCAGGTCTCTGTGCTTGTATATTCCGTCGAGAATCTCAGTCATTCACCACACGGTTGGAGTACTATAACAAAACGTTGCGAGGCACACTTTCGTGACTCAGGACACCTGATGGATAATTGGTCTACTATCCACGATCCCAACGGGACAGGACAGGACCCCCAAGCCTCGAAAGATCAGCTTAAAGTTAATGTACCTTTGACAAGTCCGTAGGCACGTCCAGGTAGTGGTCTACATACGCTTTGTTCTGCTCAGGATCTAGAAGCTCTAGAAGGGCGGAGGACGGATCACCGGTATGGCCTCGGCCAATCTTGTCTATCTCATCAATGAGAATCAAGGGGTTTTCTGTTTGGGCTAGTTTCAGTCCTTGGATGATCTTGCCGGGCATTGCACCCACATAGGTCCTGCAGCGAAGCGATAAATTGTGTAAGATCAGGTGTTGCTTGCACGGGATAAAGGTTGGGAAGTAAGTTAAACACGAACAGTAGGGCCAAGGAAAATTTGAGCGGTCGCGTATGGAATACTGCGCAGACATGAATTAGATTAGAGGAACTAAAACTTGATGGATAACATCTTGAAGTTTGATCAGGGATTGCTCGACGGGTACTACACACAGCAAAGGCGTACGCAGTATAAGACAGTGTGCAGAAAGGAATAGTTTGCGGCTGGCACAAGGCCATTGAATATCTTCGATGAAAACTTTGTGGGTGGAGTATGAAATTGGAGTCAATGATTGTTACGTAAATATAGGCATGTACAAAGTAGCAACTCGATGTATACACACACATATATATATATATATACACATACACGTCGGCCTATGTATCCAAGGGGAGCAGGTCTATAAGCTCAAAGACCCTCATACATGTACACCTTACCGTCGGTGTCCTTTAATCTCGGCCACATCGTACATCCCACCCACACTGAATCTGAAGTATTTTCTGCCCAGGCTTTCTGCTATTGAGCTGGCGATGCTGGTTTTACCTACACCAGGCGGTCCGCATAGACAGATAATTTTTCCCGCGGTATGCCCTGGGCCTCTCATTTTACTGACGGCTATGAGCTCCAGGATACGCTCCTTGACGTCATCCAGTCCGAAGTGGTCCTATACATAAAGTACAGTGATATATACATTGGTTGGTGATGTACAAAATAAAAGTTGCAATTGTGTGCACATTTATATGGAGGAAATCATAGATGCATATCAAACCGCCGTGAAAGGTCCATGTTCCCCAAGTCGTGTGAAAAGCATCGATAAGAATGCGACACAGACTACCAAAAAGGTAAAGTCTCTATACCCACATCAGCGTTTTGTTCAGTTCAAGTATATGTACACATTTCAAAACGTAGAAAGGTAGTATAGGCATCGAACGACATGCTCGATGAATGTTGTTCCTACCTTATCCAGTACTGTCTTTGCAGCAACCAGGTCAAACACATCGTCGCTTTGCAGTCCGTAGGGTATCTGCGTCAGCCAGTCCAGATAGTTTCTAGTTACGCCAAATTCCTGCGAGTGGCTGTCGAGATATTGCAGTTTCTGGTTGTGCATAAAGAGGAACAGTAGGTGAGTACAAGTGGATGCACTCTACAATGGCGCCCCGATCCAGCCAGGGTTCTAAAATGTAGCAAAGCTAGTTCATACATTCTACAAACAACATGGTACTGGAATGTAAGTACCACAAGCGAACTCACTTTCGCGAGGCCCATGTGATTGTTCGGCATGGACCGGCTAGAATAACCATTCAATGGAAGCAAACCCCTTCCGAAGTGCAGCCGGATGAGCGTCGTGCTCCAGCTTTGAGATCAGCTATGCACATAGCCTCGAAGATACCCACTAAAAGTCCAGTTCACTACCACCTTCCAGTACAATATCTTATCAAGCCTCACTCACCTGCATCTCCTGCTTGACCACTTGGTCGACCTCCTCCGGCACATGGAGCTGTTTTAGGCGGTTCTGAAACTTCTCCACAACGGTTTCCTTGTCGTCTCGTTCGAGACCCAACTCCTTTTTGATCTTGGACAGCTGCTGTTGCAGCATGTACCGTCGCTGTGTGTTCATGTAATCATCCTGCACCTCTGATTGGATCTGGGCAGCGAGAGTCAGAGCCACCATCTGTACAGCAAACAAGGCCATAGAAACAGGAGTAAGGCGAAGATCACAGACTGTGCTATGACAGATTCATTTGCTCTCGTACGTAAGGGTCGGCCATTTGCCCTGGAGCCTTCTCCATTCCATGTAAACTCTGTCAAATAAGTCCGAATACGCTAGAAGTATCAATTGAAGCCCCGTGGCACTTACCATACAATGCCATCATAGTTGATTATCGTGTGTTCAGGCGTCTCATACTTCGTACATGTGTTACAAAGCGTCCATACAAGAGCGCCATGGCGAGAAGCACCCATCATATACTTCAAGGACACCAAGGCCGAATGCAGGCTACCCCAGACGTCTAGCTTCTACAAAAGCTTTCGTTCAGTATTCGAATTGTCAACCCCAACCTTACGCGCTACAGTATACAACCTGCAACAACACGCATATACTCGCAGCACGAATATAATACCATACTTCCACGCAAGTGCACGACAGTGAGAACCACAATAACGCACCTCTTTCTTTAAGAGCATCAGGGCCAAATGCACCCTCTCTCTGATGTTCGTTTCCTCCAGTAGCTTCTGGCTCTCGCTGGGGTCGTGGAACCCAAACGATCCCACGAAGTCAGCCAACAATCCAGGGGCAAGCATCAAGTCTGTGTTGAGACGTGGCACTTGAGTCATCACCTACAAGGCCGTAACAGACGAGAGAGAAACAAAACCCCGAGAATCAGAATGTTAGATCAAAGTTCTACTGTATGTAAAGACATGTGTATACATGGGTGTAGAATGGTTCAAGCGAGGTATCTGATGTGTGCTGTACACGTTCGAGTGTTTTCGTATACGAAAGATAAAATTTAGTTCGTGGCACTCACCGCGAAAGCATTTTGGAAATATTCTCCTCAGTACAAATTGCACAACCAGACAGATAGACTGTATCGTATCGTACCATTGGTGAACTTCAGTTTCATGACAGACCTAAACCAGAAACAGTCGCTCGTGACTCAAGCTACCCACACTAGACACAACACTATGGACTGCGAGTTTCTCAGATATCTTAACATGCAGCTGAACTATAGGGTCCTAATTTAATCCAAATTATAAACATACTGGCTCCCGCCCAACACTTCCCTCACTATGTATACCACTAGTAGACAATATTGTCGCTTAGAGCACTAAATGAACCGGTTCCCTATGCATACCCATGGCATACCAGATCAGAGGCATTCTGGTTCCTGCTTGCCACTTCCTTCAATACATATACCAATAGTAAGAAATTAGCCTTTTGCTATATAACTAGCTGTCAGTATACGGTACCATACCATACAAATACAAAATCAGATCTAACCATAGAGTAATTCAAATGCTCGTCAGAGTCCGGATTTGAATTGTCCACAAGTATCGGATAGCAGTCCTCATGTATAGCACTCTATGTACTGGCTGGCTTTGGATATCCATGACATACCAAATCAGACACATACTGGCTCCTGCTCATGGCTTCCCTCAAGCACTCGACCAGCGCATCCTGTGTGCCTTTGAGCATTGAATCATTCTTGTCATAGGGCTCGTCTACCAGATTCACCACGTTCACATACACAAACGGTTTCTCAGCCGGCTTGTCCTCATCTGGTCCACTATTCGTCAGCGATGCGGCCTCTGCTGATTCTAGGATATGAAAATGACAAGATAGTGAAGTGATGAAATTCAGTACCACGATTCAGGCTGTAGTTTAATTTCGAAAATCAGATCTATTGGAGAGCTGGCTTGGTAAATTCGTAGCGGTTTTTGTGTTCCACGTTCAGGGTTTTCCAGTCGTTGAAACATTTCTGGTTGAAGGGTTTCTTGATCGCGTGTACAGGTGTGTGGGATACCAGCCTAAATGTTCCGTAGAGTTTGCAAATTGGTTTGTAGCACAAAATGGGGATTTACAGCGAAATACACTTGTTACATAAGACGTAGGGCGCCCTGGATGTATAATCAACCAAGAAGTTTCTCCAATGGCCAAACGAAATACCTTACCTTTCTCTGTGATATCTGCAACGGTTTTTGATTTATCTACTGCCGCTTCTTCACCCACTTCATCTTTATCAGTATCCTTAATCTCAACTTCCTGTGAAAGGGTACTCGATACACTTTCGCTAGTAGTACCACTCAACACATCACTCTCCTTTCCACTTTTCTTATCTGTTTTCGCAGACTGATACACGGTTAGGAGGGACTTGACCGCGTTAAACCTCTCTCGCTCCACAATGCGGATTCGTCGCAAGGGTGTGAAGGTGACGTGCGAGTGCCCATGTCGCAGCACCACATCATTCAGCATGCAGAGTGTGCCCACAGGAAACAGGTCGGCGGCACCCTACACAGGCAAGCGAGCGGACGAGACAGGTGATAGTTTTGGACGTGAATTTGTGGTCGTTGGGTAGGATGGACATCTACTAGACGACACGTGGCAGATGAATGATGGCAGATGCAGAATGACAGAAATACGATGGTAGATGGAATGACAGATGACAGGTGAAGTCTGACATTTACGACACGCCCCGGCTAAATCACCACGTAAAATACGACCCAGGACACTAGACCTGAAACATGTTACAGCAGATGATAAGTTGTATCGCAATCGAACATGAGATACTCCAAGAGCCACATCGATCTAAGAATATCATTTTGAACCAGGTACCACGCATATGCCTTCGAAGAGATGCATTCTGTGCATCACTCTATTAGAACCGCTCACTATACCTACCATATTCGGCTGGTTCGGATCCCTGCGGTCGGGGTCTTTGGCCATGAACACGCCTACGTATGGGGATAAACTCTCCGATATCTCCAGAAGCTTGTCCATCATATCCCCTTGCTTGAAAACGCCGCTGGTGGAGAAGTGTGGGAACACGGGGTTGCTGAAGGCAATGGCGAGCACCTTGGGGACCTCTGCCGGAACATCTGTTTGTGGGCGGACGGGATAAGAGAGGTAGCACTTCAGCACAGTATTTGCAAGCGACGCTTGAGGACTATACTATTTGCAAGCGACGCTTGAGGGCTATACTGTTTGCAAGCGACGCTTGAGGGCTATACACTTGCAACCATAGTTGTACATTTTCGTAGTTGTGGAATTCGGTAAGTGTCTGATGTGAAATTATGACCGACGCATGGGAATACCGCTGAAATTATAGTCATTGCAGACTGTTAGCTCCAGATTTATAGCCTTACACTCCCATATGGACACACCGAAGTATGAAACATAAACTAGCTACTCTCAGTACGAATACTACCCTTCACCATTTCTTTCTTCGAACAAGTCTGTAAAGACATATACTATATGACTGATAGCAAAGAACCCTTGAAATGCACACAACTGTACCCTAGTTCACCCCAAATTGGGTGCGGCCATTACTACCTAATCAGGAACGCTAAATATTGGATTGCGACCTCTTTGCCACATTTTTGGAGCAGATTTAATAGTACAGTATCGAATTTAAATCTCAACACTACTGTGGATTCATTTCACCCCATCCATTTGTTTACCATACGAACTTGTGCGTATATAGTCACCAGGAATGTATATCACACCAGTACACTCACAAGTAGCAATCTACGAGTATGCGCTACCAATATATGTATATAGGTCATTAAATACCACCACCACCAGGAAACGGCAAATATGTAGTAATACGTACCCAAATTCAAAAGATAGGTGCAATTAGCCAGTAAATGCTGAACATAACAACCCGCCTGAATTGCGAAATTGGGGGAACCTTCAAATAATCCATACTTGCCCTGCTAAGGAAACGCTTATTTGTGAACATACATACCTCCATCTTTTAAGATTGTCTTCGATATGGCGTCGCCACTGTCCATCAACTTCCCATTGTTTGAGTACGTATGCGACCCGAAGAGCCGGTTTGCGACATGCTTGCAGCTGTGAGAATGGACATATTCTCGATTAGTCTACAACAATCACGGATTTTTTTGTAATTAGAACTTCAAATAGTCAAGCGCGTGCACTGGTACAGCATGCTTAAGTAGTATACACACACACATATATATATATATATATATATATATATATATATATATATATATATATATATATGTGTGTGTGTGTGTGTTTGTGTGTGTATGTATGCATATATATGTATATATATATATATATATATATATATATACTGTATGTACTTCGAGGTAAACTATAACCATACCGCGACCGTCTAGCATAGGCTGAGTTTGCAGTGTGTGGCGCTTTGCCAACATTTCCCAGGAGAGTTTTGAAGCCTAACATTTCACGTCTGATTTTTGACCTACAATCATGTAGAGACCAGTTATATGGAGGATTCTAGCGTATACCCTTGTACATAAGCGCATAGACATACTCAAACGTACTGTAGTATATGTGCATGTACCTATATAGTCCAATTATTTTCACATGTAATTTTAATTGCACTACAATATTTTGTACAGACATACATAAATGCGTGTCACACAG
>LUCW03000957.1:0-12500 GCA_001586965.3 Sphaeroforma sirkka | reverse complement strand
ATATTATTACATGTATACTATATATATATATGTATATATATTTTTATATATATATGTATATTTATATATATATATATATATGTACATATATATATATATAATCCAAACATCACACACACACACACTCACACACACATCATATATATATATATATATATACGTGTACGTTTTTGTATGATGTATGAATGTATCCATGCATCCATGTGTGCGTATGTGCGTGTGTGTGTGTGCGTGTGTTTTGTGTTTATGCCATGCATGCATGTATGCATTTTTACGTATATGTGAAGGTATATATGTATGTGTGGGTATTTATATGTTTCATATATATATATATATATATATATATATATATTATATATATTTATATATATATATATATATATATATATATATATATATATATATATATATATATATGTATATATATATATATATATATATATATATATATATATATATATATATATATATATATATATATATATCCGTGTGTGTTTGTGTGTGTGTTTGTGTGTGTTTTATGTATGTATGTATGTATGTATGTATGTGTGTGTGTTTGTATGAATATTAATATATATTTGCATATGTATACACACACATATATATATATATATATCGGATTTGTTTCTGTGTGTTTGGAGTTATACACTTAGACTTACGTCTACTTGTGACTTTCTGACCGAGTATATTTACTCTTTTGGTTGCCTATTTGTACGATTCATTTTATGGCTTTCTTTCCTTTTATCCTTATTGAAGGCTGCGCCACAGAGGAAAAAGAAGGAATCAATCCTTGACTTGGAAAAGTACATGGAAAAGTCTGTCAGAGTGAAGTTCAATGGCGGCAGAGAAGGTATGTTCATAACCAGTGATCAGGCTTCGGTGATTGCGTCGAATTGTTTTACAATGGTTTCATTAGAGAATCTTCAGTTGCTATTGATAGTTTTCGCGTCTGGCCTTAGCCTTATAATTTTTAATCGAGGAGTTTTTGTAATCACATAGAGGAAGGTTATTGTTTGAAGGTTCTCGCCCCTTCGATGCTAGTGTCACAATCAGATTTATAAATTGTGGCTTCGATGGAACATACATGGGCAGGCGTTCTGGACAATTTTTTATAAACTTTGGTTAACTTTTTTTTTTTTCACCACAGTTGTTGGTATTCTAAAAGGACACGATCCCTTGCTGAATTTGGTGTTGGACGAAGCTAAAGAATACAATCCAGGTATGTCGTATAAGCACTTGATAGACCCATTTCGGTGTACCGGCTACACGAACAATGCATGTGGCAATAGCAAGAATCCTACACTTTTTAGTGTTCAAATATGGAATGCCTGATCGGCTGTTTTCGCGTCAAGAATCACCTGCTGTGTGACCTGTATCTTCACGATGCGTTTACATAGTTGCTCTCCCACACCACGTGATCCATTTTACCGATGTGAACTCGTATGTATTCCATATTAATTTTTCGACATATATATTTTACTCGATGGCTTGTCTATCACAGATCCCGAAGACCCTTTCCGTTTATTGGACACAACCAGAGATCTTGGCTTAGTGGTTTGTAGAGGTACGGCTGTAATCCTCATTTGCCCCACAGATGGTATGATGGAGACGGAGAACCCTTTTTTCGAGGAAGGAGACGAGGAGTAGGCCCTAAAAATAGATTGTTAGACAGAATGTACCATGTACATAATAAAATATATTCGTATTGAATCAACGAGGGAGACGCGCGTCAAGCACTATTGAGGAGTGTGGTTTGGCTACCATACACGATTGACTTTCACAATATCATTTTATTTCTGAATAGCTCTCATTACAAGTGCACTGTGTGCAAGCTAATATCACCTATACCTCTTGTGTCGCACAAGACTAATGGTCGAATATGGACACGTTTAAATGGCTGCAGCTTTACCTCTGTACTAACTGTCCTTGACCCAATATCCCTATCCCTCTATGTCGCATCGCTGCGGTTGTAGTGGTTCAAAATAACGATAGAGGGGGAGTGCTACAACAATACACCTTCTATGTAAGACTCCGTTGGATTCGGGTGATATAACGATATGCTTTGCTGCACTGATCATTTCTGATGGAGTGATACGTTTTCAGCGATATCCGCTCCCGCGGGTGATTCAATAATCCGCTAACTACCAATAATCAAGCTGTTTTCCCACTTAACTATCTTCTCTTATAGCCGTATAAATTGTTTTTCGGCTTCGCGTACAGACTATCTGTCTCCTTCTTCATCGCCTTAGCACTCTTCTGCCTATTCATCGCCTCCAACCTCCGCCCTTGAAGTCGGTGCAGGTAATCTTGATACGCCTTATCCCACCGTTCCTCAGTCACCGAACTTTTAGCCCAGCCAATGAGATCTAGCAACATATCATTCAACACTTCAAGCGGCACGCGTTCCTCCTCATTGCCACCCTCTTCCGCAAGTACCACGCTGTGCAACCGCTTGCCCATGTAGATCACCAGCTTCTTGTTTCCACTGAGATCTTCTTCTTTGGGGTCGTTTACCTTGAAGAGTCCCGCATCGAGTGTTGCTTTGATACTCACGATATCGTCTTCTCGCACGTCCCATTCGGTTCGTGGTATAGGATTGCCCTGTTCACATTAATATTCTAACATGAGAAGTAGAAACCTGCACACCTAGTGTACGGATACTATAATGTATTGGAGAATGAGTATGTAACAAACAGAATCTCGAAAGCGAACCTATAACCAATACAAATTAGCTTCCGGGATACTATTCGGACAGTGTAGTAACAGAAACAATGAATGAGAAGCCGAGCAGACATACCTGAATATCAAAGAGAGTCACTATGGAGGGTTTAGAGTCGTAGACATATTCTATCAGCGTATCCACCCCGAATGGTTTCTTTGGTGGATCAGTCGACGGTATCTAAATTTAGGTAGAAATATAAATGAGCGAACTAGTATCTACAGACGAATACTTCACACGTTGACATACGGTCTATCATCGGCAAACCTTAGCTATTTCTAATGCAAAGAGGCGCACATCTCGAACATTTTCTACCAAGAGGGGCGAGAAAGTTATCCGAAAGGTGCACTCACCACTTGTGTCGCCCTGAGCCAATGGAAGCTAGATGTAAAAGGTTACTGTTTATAAACACACATCTTGACACACATAGGTGTCTATATATATATATATATATATATATATATATGTGTGTGTGTGTGTGTGTGTGTGTGTGTTGTGCAAGATCACCAATCATACAGGTATTGACGGCGGTGTTACTATGTGGGTGCACTCGTGCGCCCATAAAAGTGTCCTGGACACAGACCTGCTGCGAATGATAAGTTTGCGTTAGTCTTCACTTCCGCGGTCCGTGGTCGAACTTACCTTAGAACCGTCCCTCACCGGCCAAAAGGCCTTGGTCTTGAAGAATGTGTAGTTGCCTTGCTCTTTCGCAGAACCGTCAGCATCGCGTTCCACCTTACTGGGCTCATAGGCAAGGTCCTGCAGTGCCATTCGCAGTTGCCTTTCCTTGTCCACCACCGTACTGAAACGTTCTTTGATCATCGGATAGTCATTGCCATTGGTCGAGAGATGATCGAGATATTTGTCAAACAAGGTGAGCAGCCAAGCTTCGTATTCCTGCGTGAAACGTACAAGAGAGGTGTGAGCCCGAGAGGCACACATATTAAGGAAAATATCGAACCTTACAATGTGTATGTATATACGAAGTAAACAGTGTGAGAAATTGTCTGCAACAGTTGGTTTGGTGAGCTCGTAGTGCCGCATGTGATCGAGGAAGATGATCGGATAATACAAACATATGGGTACGTCCGGCAGACATAGCAAATATCAAGATGCAGTCTAATGAAAAAGCTTGCATAGCATACGAATATCTTACAATTCGGCACTCATAATAAAAACTTCAAGCCGACGAAAGCGACTTTCAAAAGGATATTTCGCGAATTATATAATTCACGAGTGATATTGTTCCGGCAAGAGTAACAACGTTGGACACACGCGTGCAATCAAATCTCACCCCCAATCGAGAGTGTCTGTGGACACTACTTTGGAACCAAAGCATAAAGGCAACACGCGCGCTGTGCAAGTTAGACACATACGCAGCACAAAACCAAGAGACCAGTGGAATAGCACATTGAATTACAATCCAATAGTTTTTATCATATCGCAGTCTGTCTAGTACCTCCAACTCTAATCTTACTTTCGAAATTTGAACCCGTGTGAGAACTTACCATGTATTGCTTATTGACAATATCCACATCTACTGCCAAGGGCTTACACCCGATCCCCATCTCATACTCCGCCTTATGTATATCCACGATTTTGTCCTCTGCACCAAAAAACGTTTTGCCCAAGCTACCCAACGACGTGAATGACGACGCCATCACACGCGCGAACGGTGTCACGTGCACTATCCCAGGCGCCACAGCGTTCTTATAGAAGAACGCGGGAGCCTATGTTTCAACGAGGATGATTAAAAGATTAATGAAAGGAAGACTGTTCATCGTCTGACGAAATACCAATTACATACAGGGTACTGTATTGCGGCACAGCTATTGTTCTTTGCCTACGATATTTCTTGTGAACCCAGAAAATATGAACGTAGCATCACTATTGGACAGTGAAAAAACAGGTACAATGATTACCATTAATACATACCAGCATATGGATACGTTCACTTATATGTATTTATAAATATGCTCACAGTAATTGATAATATATATATATATACATATATATATATATATATATATATATATATATATATATATATATATATATATAAGCATATATATATGTATGTATGTTTGTATATATATGTATGTATGTATGTATGTATATGTATGTTTGTATGTATGTATGTATATATGTGTATATATATATATATATATATATATATATATATATATATATATATATATATATATATATGTATATATATATTATATATTATATATATATTTATATATATATATATATGCGTGTTTGTCCGCATGTGACTAAGATTGAGTTTTTATTGATAGGCATCACGTGTATATTATACACGCACGTCGAGACACATGCATAATGCAATATCTGTGTTCGCCCTACAATCTACCAAGGTACAAGACTACAACGATCGACACACACTGGTTACTATTATCGTATGTACCATCGTTCAAAAAATACTTACCTTTCTTCCATTCTGTCCTATGGTCGCCTTGATATGTATATCTTCTAGCTTCATATTATAAAAAGACAGCGGGTGGTGTCGATACACATCGACGAGTTTCTGGTAGTCGGCTTTGGGGTGGTCGACGTTCGTGGCTGCACTACTAAGCATACGAATACGTTGCACCGGCTCAACGCCATAACCAATAACGGTATGTACCCTCAATGGCGTTCTAATTGGCAAACATGTTTTTGAGATGGAGACCAGGCAGCATGCTTGAGGCTATCTAAGCTAAAGCGCAGCCGGTCTTTAGTTTTGTCGGGTACATATATTATATATATGTATGTATTGTAGGAAGTGTCCAGACTGGTCCACTACAATCTATATAGTTATGTATGTCGAAATTATACTTATATTTCAACCAGCGGTTAATTCAACTAAAATACACTACCAGGCCCAGTACATAAATTTGTTAGTGACAGTTTTTACAGTTGAACCCATCGTCCGTGTAACTATGTGCAGTCGTGCAGTCGGAGTTTTCCGCGCGACACCTTCTGAGTTCTGACATGTACAAATTTATTGGCGGACTGGAATTTTTTTTAGGTTTAGGGTTTCATGGTTTAGAGGGTTTTCTCAGATTCCGACGGGTTTATCCAATGTGCCACAGAGGTATTGTACTGTTTATTATCTTTGATCACTTCGTCACATGGATTGATAGAAAGCTCACTGCAGCGTGTGCAAACAACGGCACTCCCATGTGATGCCGCCGTCATGAACGTACCAAAGACTCTAGTACGTTATCATATACTACTGCAAATTTCAGCTCGCTCATATACTACTATACCTTGCTGTACATACATGTTTATTGTATGCGTGTAGGCATATTTATCTAGCATTCGCGCCCATGTACTGCATAGTTGCATATACTTTCCTCTTATCAGCCTATCAGGAAAATTGTTACACCAACCGCGGTCGTATATAAAATTCTTGTATATTGATGTACCTTGATGTATACACTTGCTTTTTATAAGCGTATAGGCAGAAACTTCACGTTCACTGCCATGGCCTTGCATCAATCCCAATTGTCTGCAGTCCGCACGTCGGCGCAGTCTTCACAACTGTCGCAATGGCTTAGCAAGTCCCCCATATACTATTTTGTTTCGATATACATATGTGTCTGTTGTGAGCTTATATACAGGATCTTTACATGTGCCACAGTGATATTGCAAGTCGTTCTATCGACCTTGTTGTACATCCTTAACTGCTTTGAGACTATGGCTAGACCCGTTGTACCTATCGCCGTGGTATATCGATCCGCAAAGGGAATTAGGTCTGGATTATGAAAGCTATTAGGATAGAGTATAAATCAGATACCTTGGAAAGTACAAAATGGCCCTGTAGGGTTCTGGAATACCATGGTGATACTAAACGCATGCTCCTCGCGTACTATGTCCTCGTTCATGTCTGAGACTTGCTCACTATTCTGCATTCTGCCAATAACTGCATAAAATCGAGATATCTGCATTTGAATTCTATTCAAAGTAGCATTACTTTGAAAAAAAATAGGGCCTTGTTATAATATCTTTCCAGCTGAGTGCATAGTCTAATAGTTCTGCGTATGTGCATAGTAAACAACGGTATCGTGCCAATATTTATCTAAATGCCCACACACGTGTGAATGAGCCTTAGACAATATCTGGCGTAATCAAATAAGACGTCGTTTATGCGTACGTACATATGGATCAACCTAGAACTTACGATCATATGGTTGAAAATGTGTTGTTATTGCATCATCAACGTATATCTTAACAATGCACGTTGTAATAGAGAGCTAACTAAGTTGATCATATAGCATGCATCGCTTTTTTACAGAACTCAACTTTGCTATGATACGTATGTGAAAACAACCATCTTGTGAGTTTGTATGAGATCACGAGTTATACCAATCTACTCATCATCCGACACACTCACCTCATGAGTCGTTGCATCAGTACTTACGGCTTGAAAATAGTTGATGCCGTCTGCACCAATAGTTACTGAAAGCCCAATCTCAAACTCAGGTACATGCAAGTCCCCTTCCCCCGTCTCTTCGTATACCTACAATGAATAGAAGTCACATCTACTTGGTCCTAGCTAATCTGTTTTGAATCTCTTACTTATTTGTGTCCCTCATACACTCCCACAGATTGTGGGGTTAGGGAATTACACCATGCACAATACCAGACACAGCGTCGGCATGTTGTTTGTAGATCGACTGGCCGCTACACACGACGCAAAATGGGAGTCGATGCGCTCTGTATATGGAAATGTTGCGCAGGTGAGTCTGATAGTATTGGTGATAGATCTGATTGGATCGAGTTTTACAGTTACTTTACATATGCTGCCATAAAGCGCACCATACGGCACTATTCACGGATCGACTGATGTATTGAATGATGTGAGGCATACATGAGTTTGCAGGGCTCTCAGAGGCGGGTCTGTAGCTGCAAATCTTACCCATATATGTGACGATCTTAGACGTTGCTTTTATCCAGCGTTTTGATATGCAACGGTGAAGTTTGTTATATCACCGTTAAGTTATTTGGAATGGATAGTATTCGCACAAAAAAGGAAACCTTTCGAACAACATCGGGATCGCTTTTGAATGCCTCTATTTTCACAGTTGCGAGTACAGAAGGCAAATGGTATGGATCACGACCTAATTCTTCTGAAACCGAAACTGTTTATGAATGTGAATGGTAAAAGCGTGGGGAAGACCTGTGCCCAGTACCTCAACAACAATTGGAGGGAGAAGAACAGGTATGTGCTTCTTAACTTGTAGTATTTCGAATATATCATTGATTGTCAACTAGTTATATGTCTGATGGGCAGGCCTAAATTTAAATACGGTACAAACTGTTTGCCCATAGACTTGAAAATAGTTCATGAGGGGCGAGGCAACAATGAATAGCTGACTTAGGGGCAGGTGAGGTGGGGTGGAGATCCATTCGAACTTGTTATTGGTTGTCAGTATAGAATTCTGTTTGGCAGACCCTTCCTATAGTGTTTGGCTTCACATGCGGTGGACGGTGTGTACAATTTACATCACAACATTCGAGCATGATGTACTTCAGTCGTTGTGTGGGGGTACATTGGGTGATGGCAATCTTGCAACGCATTCACAGTTTCGACCATTCGCTCGCTGTTGAATTCGCAGTACTTACATACACGCACCTTCACAAATAGGTTGTATCTTGTGCATGATGAACTAGAGAAGTCATTCGGCAAGTGGACAATTAAGGAGAAGGGCAGTGCTTCTGGTCATAATGGCGTGCGCAGCGTTCATCAGGTGCTTGCTTCACAGGTCAGTCGACTGCGTGTACGTGTGCGATGTATTAACCTATTTATGTGTACATACCCTACCCATAAACGCATGGCTATTTGGTTGAGCGTGGTTTCTACATGCACATATGCATACGCTATAGGTTCACATGGGGCGTGCGCTGAAACTCCACACATACGTTGAATACCATCTTATATCGAACGAAGGGTGCCTGGTGCTTTTTTATTGTCTTCATAGACTACATCTGTCATTATAGACAATATGTAAATCGTTCTTACAGTGTGAACTGCCTGTCAATGGTCACATTTATTAACATTGATCATCAACACTACTCAAGCGATACCTCTTGGGATTACATATGCACCACAAACCAGTATTGAGTTGTTCGTGTGCTTGACCTTTTGGTAACGAAGAACATGGCCCATACTGCCGTTAACCAACACATGCGAGTCCGTACGCGTTTACTGCTCAGGAACAATCACTATATTCATACCCATGTCGCATGGCGCAATCCGACTACATGTGCATCCGCATTGTATTAAAAATGATAGCAAGCCCTGATTAATTGAACACTCAGTTGACCCATATATCCAGTTTGTTGCGCAACGCCCCCAGGAATATATCTTGATACTAACAGCACATACACTGATACAATTACAGGACATGCCCCGACTCCGTATCGGCATAGGCAAGCCGACGAATAAATCTGACGTAGCTGCCTATGTCTTGCAAGGATTTAATAGAGACGAACGTGAGAAACTGGACGCCGTATTGGACGCTTGTGCAAAAGACCTTGTTGCCCGTTTATAGCATCGTCCATGCAATGCTCGTATATCCGTTGTACACCGGATACAGCGGGGAAGTTCATCTAACCTGTGGGCTTGTACCATTGGACAATTTCAAAGGAACAGTATGCCGGCACTTGCACCCCGGTTTGAGAGCAGACGGATCGCGATGCATACCCTGATGAGGGGCGTGTGATGTCTTATTATGTCTGCTGATGCAAAATCTAACTGAGGTTCTTAACGGACTGTCGACCGTTTCGCAAGCACAATATGAGATAGGGGGACGGGATCAGACCGCATAGCATATCTCAGTGAGATGTATTTGATGCCTCACGATGGCTGTTAATACAGATGTTCAGTTTAATTGTTTCCAAAGGAACTGTCAAACTTCACCAGTCGTGATAAGGGGAGAAGAAGGGGCGGGAAGGATAGCTGGGCTGGTTAGGCGAATGCATATAGGAGGTAGACAATTCAATTAGATAGGACTATAAGTGAGGATAACAAGCATTGATAAAATATGAAGAAGCCGATCGGGATCCATTTCCCATCGCCCTTGCTCAGATTACTTGTCTTGATCATACTTTTTTGCATCTAAACCGTCCTCCGCCGAACAAGTTATCAACCCCTTGAGGAAAAAAGTGAGATGTGGGTGGCAGGTTCAACAATGTTTTGTGAACTCCTTGCCTATCAGCCTCGATGATTTTGAGTGAAAGAAATCACTCCTACTTTTCTGGTATGTGTCGAAGACGCAACCAATATTTCTCGAGGATCTGACAGCAGGTGGCCATCTCCGAGAAAAAGGCTGAATTTGCTAATCATATAAGCTATAAACAATAAGCTCGTGCTATTAGGTGAGCGTGAGTTATCTGTGATTAGCTATACGGCTCGTGATAATCTCGCAGATTTTAGTGTTTTGACCTTTCCATCCACCAGATAAAAGAATCTTTCTTGGCCTGCAATCCACGTGCACGTGAAATGCTCGAAAGTTCATCGCAGTGGCAGCAGCTCATATAGTGTAGCAGCACAACAGCACACCACCAGCGACATGGTCTATTCAAGACACGTATCGCAGTTAGTAAGACATGTTCAGTCTAGATGTTTGGCAAGCGCTCTAACTTCATCCGAATTTTATTCCAGCAAGACTAATTGAATATAACTGATCGTGGTGCATATGCAGAACTAAATTGGGTTATCTGTATATTGACACCTCCAGTAGAAAGACTACTATCAATGTACCCTGCTCGTAGCACTCCACACAAAAGATGGAATCGTTTGTGCTTGCATTTTAGTGGGCAGTCCGTTGTCGCGGCCATCACTGAGAGGACGCCTCTAGACCAGTCGCTTACGAAATTCCCATTGAACACCGATGTAGCCACCAAAGTGAGACAAAAAGAATACCAGTCGCTAAAAACGATGAGTACAGACGGCTGTCACGAGCAACACACACACAACCATCAACAAGGAAATATCCACGATATTGAGGAAGAAATCGATAGTCATAAAACGTACAGACACGCACACCATGAGCCATACTCATGGCAAAAAAAGTAGTACTATTCTGCTTGCATAGTCAGGCCAACCACAGGCTAAAATAAAATCACGCCGTGGGTGCATCAAACAGATATAGGCCGTGTCCATGAGGTTGGCCCTCGTGGTTTGCTACCGACCAGTGTAGTACGCACGATGTGTGGCAGTTGCAAGAGTCTCCGGAATACTGTACAAACTTCTGGGTTATTATATCGAATTCATATTTAATTCACTAAAGCGCATGTTATGGCTCTGCGTTATCGCTCGCTTCGTCTCGGACAGATTGTCCGCCTGAAGTTGTTCGCTGAATAGATCTGAGTCGCAAAGTTGCGAGAGATCGAAAGGATATAGTTTCGGCACATGTCAGAACCATAAATTGCGGTATTTTGGCAACCTAGACAATAGTCCAAAATTTGACTACAGAATGACTATAAAAAAAGGAGCTACCTTCCAATGCAATTACCTTCCACCACTGCCTTTGGATTTACACGAGTGCTTGATATATGCGGTCTGGTTACAGCTGCCCGAGGGACGATTTCCTAGTGTGTGGTGAATTTAAAACGATCACGGACAATTTTAGCGAATTGTTTTACATAGGCTGATTGAACTACAACATACTGATATGGTACTGATCGAGCAATCAGATTCATGAGTTTCACAACATCGCACTATAAACGAATTTTTGCGTGGTACCTTAGCCTAGAAATATAAGGCATACCTGACCTAATAATTGAGCATCTGGATCGAAGCCGAGTGCGTATTCCAATGTGGTTTTCTTAGTCTGGGCCGGGCCGGTGGCAGTGGTCTCGTCTGCGAGTTGTGGCGTTTTAAAGATTGGATCTCCAGATACGAGTGTAAGCGATACCTGCAGACAGACGCAGACATATTCAATTAGTAGTGCGCCGGGTATTCACAGGATGATCCACAAATCTCCCAGACAATATGAATTTTGGTCCACAAATGTTTACCAATAACCTTTGTTTCGTAGCATTTACTGCAAAGCATCAGGTAGGGTTCTGATGGGAGTATTGGGAGGGGACAAACGCAGTCAAATACTACGTCTCGTTTAACACGATTTGCACTGAACTCAATCTTGAGACACTGCAGGATGCACTCATTAAGTATCTACACAAGACAACAGATTACCTTTATTTGCAATATCGAATTATCTTTCCTCCGTTTGTGTGATTCATCGCCGCTGAGGATATACCGACGCTCCACGCCGTCACGCCCAGCGAACTCCGAGAGATCGACTTTTACGACACCAAGTTTGTCGTTGCCGAATCGTGTCTCCTGAGATATGAACATGGAATGTACATCAATATTTTTATTATCGTTCAAACCGCTTAAAGAGAGAACGCATCTAAAACTATTTAACATTGATACAAAACATCGACACCAGCGGAATTAGAACGCAAACATTAGCACTACCAACAAGTTTGATCACACGAAGAAGGGGCTGTGAATGGTCTATGGAACCGCCATCCGCGTCGACTATAACCTTGCTGAGATGTGCATTGGTAATGCCCAGCTGATCAGCAGAGAATCTTATACCTTGTAAATTTTTTATACTGCATATGCATGGTAGCAGCCGTTCCTCATCATCGGCCGGAATACCACATTTGAAATCGAACGTCTGATCCCATTCAACCTTAAAACTCGAAATCTCACGCCTGAACGACACATCGAATTGAAGTTGAGCCAATTGAGCATTCAAAC
>LUCW03000956.1:20000-27524 GCA_001586965.3 Sphaeroforma sirkka | reverse complement strand
GGTATTGTCTATATGAACCATACATTTATGATTCTCACCCATAAATTTGGTAATATTTACCTAGCTCTAGAATAATTTCAAGGCGTTGACGCCAGTACATGATCTTATTTCATATTTTTCTTAACTAATTTATTCTATTGTGGTACACACCCACTTTACCTTCCAACTCAAGAAAACATGAATGGTATCGTATCGCAACCTTTGCGCATGACGTTGAACGCACTACAGACGTTCAACGTTTGAAAATCACACAATCAGTATAACATTCATGTTCTCATCTCTTAGGGGTTAGTGTTATCAACACCGTATACACGCTTATAGGGTTCGGATGTGGAAGTATTGGTGTATGTTTTAAAATAACAAAGCAAATGACAATACAAAACAATGTATTTATATAAAAATATTCTGTCGGCGGCCCGTCGCTCGCGGTTTCTAATTTATTTTACAAAAAGAGCGATAGACAATTGCCAATTAGGCACAAGTAATTAAAAAAAAAAAGTACTCCTTTGCTATTGCAGCAGATTTCAAGATTTGAATGAAATTCACTCTGGCTTCAGTACTGGCTTCAAAAAGTTGAAAAATTCAGTTCGTTCTTTGAAAAAAAAACAGTATCGTCGTATGACAAGCCGAATGCTTGGAGCCCGGAATGTAGTATTTATGCTTGTTCAGTGTATTTTTCGATACCAATCATTCTGTTTTTTGATGTTGTTGTTTTAAACGACCCAATTTGCGGTATATAGCCAGGTGCCTATGTATGTCTAACTTTTTTTAGTGTTTTTTTCGTTCTTTTTTTTAGTGTTTTTCATTTAGCTTCAGTTTATGATTCATCTCTGGCAGGTACGGAGTACATACCAGAGGAACGTGGTGCAATCCCTGCCCGACCCGGACGACTTGCCAAGTTGCCATCCGTATTTGGTAAAACCAGAAGCTCCAACTATGTGCCAGATGACCAATTGACGACAGTCGATAGGAGTAATAGATGTATGTGACTTATATTGTTTTGTTAGATTTTAGAAACAACGATCATGTATGCGTGTTTTTTTTGTGTTTTTTTATCTGAGAGACTGGAGGAGTGGACTGTCTTACTGGAGTCCTGGGTTGTGAGTGTGGAGGCTCAATAGATGAAAACCCATTAGAGTATTTACTTTTAGATTATTTTTTTAATGTTCTTGTGTAATTTTATTGTTTTTAGCTTTTACAAAACAAATACAACAATATAAATACTCATGCAGTAACCTTCTAAAAAACATTTGTTTTTTATAAAAAAAATATCAACAAAAAACAATTGTTCAAAAGTACAAAAGGCAAAAGGTGTTCAATTTCTTGTGACTTGTAATTGTAAATTTTGGTCCTTTTGTGTATAATTTTAATTTTGTTTTAAAACAATTAAAAAAATGGCACGAATGCAGAAGGGAGGCGGGACAATTCACTTACTACAACGACTTTCTCTACACGACACCCGTCACTATAAATTATTAACGCCTGATCCCGTGTCCAAACTCCAAAGTCACATCCGTGCAAAGGTAGGGTCGATATTTATGGACCCACGTAAGGTTACTTCGGCCCCAGTACCGAACTATTAAAAGCTTGTACACCGCAAAAAAAAAAATTTACCGATACAACAGTCAAGTATCTTGCAAGAGAAGGCTATGTATGATCGTGCAGGCGTGCACTGTAGTTAAAGGATGTTGAATTTTGTTTTGTCCCGTTCTGTTTGTAAAGTCTCATAGCCTTCTTCTATATTTTGCAAGAGAAAGCTATGTATGATCGTGCAGGCGTGTACTGTAGTTAAAGAATGTTGAAATTTTTTTTGTCCCGTTCTGTTTGTAAAGTCTCATAGCCTTCTAAATTATACAAGAGAAGGCTATGTATGATCGTGCAGACCTGCACTGTAGTTCAACAATGTTGAATTTTGTAAAACAATTTCACTCAGTTCATATTTACACATGGCTCGGGCGTTAATAATTTTATAGTGACGGGTGTCTTTTAGACAAAGTCTTTAATACCGATGTGTGGGGCCGAATCAATACCCTATAATCCTATACGGTGACCAAACGCGCTGAAAATTAACCTACGATACACTGAAAATGTCCTTACAATTTGGCATTTGCGAACTGTATTTGAGTTCGTATTGAACCAAATGTCCGGATGATGCACCCAATTTGTTTGAAAAGTAAATTTGTTGAAAGCTCAAAATCCAGGCGGGCAGCGGTCTCAAATTCTTCATTATTCTTCATTATTCACCGCAAGGATTCAGTTATGGAGAGAAAGACTGAAAGAGAGATCCTGGCACTGACCATATAACTGTAGTATAACAAATATGATAAAAAATATATCTGTGTATCAAGATAAATATGTTGGATCGTGGATGCCGTGGGGCGTGGGGACTGGCGAGTGGAGAGTGGAGAGTCAGGACTGGGGCGTGGCCGGCACTCCTGAATCCTGACTCATGACTCCTAACTCCTGACTCCCGAGTCTTGACTCCTGAGTCTTGACTCCTGAGTCTTTAGTCCTGACGAAGTCCTCTTAAGGTCTGGATTCTCTCTGGGGAGTGGAGGACTGGATTGTGGATCGTGTCTGCAGACCTAAAAGCTCACAACGTTATGGGGATATGTGATAGAAGTTGAACGTAAACGCATATTTATTCAACTTTAAAACGTAATAATGGTTGTGACGTGTTCCAAAGGGCCTACCCAAGTTCTGTTCTAGGACTGATTCGTATCGTGAATATGGAACACATGCAAATATTTAGACCCACAAGTTACACCTATGAGCATACAAAGGACCACATATGAAATAAAAGTTTAACAAACGTATATTTATTCGATTAATAAAAGTTTTAATGGAAAGCGGTTCAAGGTTAGCTGCAGACTGCAATTCTCAATTTTGCATTCTCTCTCGGACACACACAGTGAAGAAGAGCGAGTCTGCACTCTGCACCCTGCAGTGCCTGCACACTGTGATGTAGTATGTGGCAGTGCTGAACTGCTGACTACTGACTGCTGAGTGCTGTCATGAGTGGCTGAGCCTGAGAGTCTGAGACTGCTGCTGAGTACTGAGTTGACTGCTGTGCTGTACTGCGTCATCAACTCAGTCAACCCTTCGACTCATCATGGTTATCTCTACTAGATAAATACTAATTAATCAAAAAATGATATACTCTCTCGTGCGAGTCCGTCGTCAGTCGTGCCTTTGCTAATTGTTTCGTATTTACTTTTTCCACTTTTATCCCAGAAATAATATTCGCTTACTTTTTTGAACAAAGCATTAAAAACAAGAGAGGTCCATACAGATTACTGGACCATATATATGTAATCCCATACTCCATAGACCAAATTTTACTATAAAATTCCTCATATTTTTAAAAAAAAAAACACTTCTTTTGCGTAAAATGTAAAAATATATGACATGGATTTTCTCGGTTTCTCAATTCTCCCTTTTTTAAAATTTGCATTTTTACTTCACGCCCACGCCCCACGGGCAACGGCCCTCTCTCTGGAAATGAATGGTCGAACAGCAATTTCTGTGCAAACAGCAAGCTCTCTCTCTCTCTGACACAAATTGCCATTTGTCCGAATTGCTTTTTGACCGCATCATCATCCCCAGGACCCAGGGCCCATGTTTACTTGTGTTGTGTTGTTTTTTTGTTTTATTTGTTTTTCTTGCGAGTGGTCGTTCTTTGCAGCCGAAGTTTGTTCAATTTTCAAAGGCTATGCGAAGTTGTCGTTTTCGGGGGCTATGCCGATTGCCGAAGTATGTATTTTAATCTGATCATGGCTGTATATATAAGGGCAAACAACAACAGAAGATGATTCATTCTCTGCACTGTGCGTTTACTGTAAAGGTTTACTCTCTGATCAGCAATGACGGCCTTCAAAACGATATTTTCGCCTAAGGAGTTTCTCTCCTCCTATGCGTTGAGGGCGTACGCTGCGGAATTCATCGCGTCTTTCTTCTTCCTTTTTGTGACTATTGGCGTGGTCTGCTCTTTCTACGGCGCCTTGGCTGCGAGTGTGGTAAGTGTGTTTGTGTATATATGCATTCTCGATATTGATTGCAGATAACGATCGATGAAATTGCTTAGAGCTACATTGACATCATTATGTATACGACTGCCAGAGACGAATTTGCATTGGACAGCTGATTCTAGCGTGCTTTACTGAAACATACTTTTATGGTGAAACCGTCTGGAGGCACATACCTCCCCCGAACCGCGAGTGATAGAATTCTGTAAGTTATTTGTATCTGACTCACCTCTAAACTCATTCTCCATATCGTTTACAGGAGACTGTATTGCCACAGATCATGGATGGTACGGAACGGATTGTCGATCCAGCGTACCAGCCCGAAACTGGTGGCAAATACGCCTTTGACACAGTCATGGTACTGACTATTGCTTTCGCGTTCGGAATGGCTATTATGGTGCTTGTCTTCTCCATCGCACACATCAGTGGTGGCCACATCAATCCAGCTGTTTCCATGGCCATGATTGTCTTCGGCGAGATCAACCCTATCCGAGGCTTGATTCACATCATTGTCCAGACTCTTGGTGCCACATGTGATGTTGCAATGGTCGATGCGCTATGGCCAGAGCAAGTCACGGATGCTGTTGCCTTCGGTGCGAATGGATACGACCACGAGCTTACCAGCACAGCCCAGGCTTTCTTTGTCGAATTCTTTGGCACCGCTCTATTGGTGTTCGCAATCTTCTGTACCGCAGTACACCCTAAAGGATCTGAGTTCACATACCACAATGCCCCTATCGCCATTAGATTCGCTGTGTTCTTGGCACACGTCATGATGGTTCCTATCACTAGCTGTGGAATCAACCCAGCACGTAGTTTCGCCTCAGCCGCTGTGAGTGGAGTGTGGACAGACCAATGGTTGTACTGAGTTGCCCCTCTATGCGGAGGTCCATTCGGAGCTGCCTTAAACTACTTTGCATTCCAGTTCAAGAACAATGAAAACAACGAGCACGGGATTGGTGCTGAAGGAGCCCAGGAGGATACTACTATAAATGTCTCTGACAAACACAGTAAAGTAAGAATTTCGGATGACAACACGGTCACCCATGTGCGTGAGACTACTGCTGCTAACAAGGATAAGCCTACGGAAACTGCCGCGCAGATATGCTAAGCTTGACGCTGAAGTATATTTCGGTATATATATATATATATATATATATATATATATATATATATATATATTATGTAAGGCAAACACTACCAACGAAACAACATCTTAAAATCTTTCTGGCTGCGATGCATGAATCATACTCGAAGAATACTTTCCCATTCTTTGTTGCTCGGGGTGAACTGCGCTGCGCTCTGGTTGAACATGAATAAACAAAATAAGCAACATATTATACATCATGGCTATGCCAGGTGAATGACACATATACCATATACATGTTTTTTAAGGTTTGGGGTTTGGGGTTTGGGGTTTAGAGTTTCCTAAAACCGTCCTTTCGGAGGACCAACAATGCCTACAAACATTGAAACCATTCAAAGATATACCATAAACAGATTGTCCCGCATGACCGTTCTGGGAACATAGTTATATTGTGACACTCACAACTACATACAAAAAATCACGAACATGTTTCATCCACGTAGATTGCTGGGTATAGGCTACGTCTTTATTATCCGACGTAGCGCAAAAGGTTGCTTGAGGTTTTCTGTCGTAAGTGCTCGTCCGCGTTAGGTTTTAGAGTAAAAGAGGTTAAACTAGCAGAATGTCAGAGCCTCACTTTAATACGATACAACAGAAGTTCGTTGCGATGCATGGCGTCTGACTCTGGATTGCACATATGCGCTCTCCACATACAGCTCAGGTCTGTATCATCTGAGAACAGTCCTCTGTAGCTACGTAAGAGTTATATTCGGCTTCGGAGCGGTATTTACTTAGGTGCAAGCATGCGCACATACTGATCATACTTCTCGATTTTGGCGAATCGCCCGTCTTTGACGACGTAAATAACCTCCGCAATGTCAGTCACAAACTGCCGATCGTGCGATGTGAAGAGGATACCTCCCTTGTACTCTTGCAGTGCTTTCGTCAATGCCTATTGGATAATATAATAGGGGACAACATCAGTCCGTTTGCTTGTGCTATTTATACGAGAAATGCTAGGCATGAGTCATAATATTGCGGACAAGTTGATATGCAGGAGTTGCGGTTGGATCTACTTGTTTGGTGAGTTCGTATGAGCATGTCAGTATTGTATGATAGATGCAGAATGGTATGATAGATGCACACAACATACTCTCTTTGGAGTGTGGTCTTAAAAAAGTTGTTGTACTGCGCATGAGGAGACGTGTAGAAGCTCCATGGGGATAAAAATATGATGGTGGCAGAGCAAATACGTACATCACATTTAACATACACGCACATGGCAGGCCTGGGTCAGGAAATGGATCTAGGGTTGTGTACCATTGCATGTGATATGCAGATGACTTAAAATCTATCTGGGAGTGAACACCCCGTATGATTTAAAAGTGATGTGATCTGTACACAATCTCGATACATGCAGATAGATAACAAATCTGTGGCGTTTCTGAGCCCATAGCGCTAACAAATCTTTGGTATTTCTGAGCCCATAGCGCACCTGTATGGTCTCAATATCCAGATGATTCGTCACCTCATCCAGGATCAGTATATGTGGCGGTCGGATGAACGCAGTTGCCAACGCGACCCGCACTCTCTGGCCTCCGCTCAGCGCTTGCATTGAATTTGTAGGCAATCTGTGAACAACGAGGGGATGATTAGAACCGTAGGCAACGATAATACCAGAACATGTTAGGGAGGGATGATATACATATATTATTTGAGTGCAATAAAGTTAGATATATTATAGTTTGAAACGATAACACCAAAACATGTCCTATAATGTACTGAAAGACTTATTAGGAAAGGGTGGTGGAAGACAAATGGATCCAATACCAAAATACGACACTCTCGAAGATACTGTTGCCTGGGCATCTGTGACATATGATTGGCGGATCAGATTTGTAGCCTACGTGCGGAATGGGGTGTATTAAGTAGTAGGACGCTAAGAGTTGATGAGAACTCTGTTTTTAGGACTGGATTGGCAGTCTGAACGTGAAATGCGATGAGTGGATCACATATGTCGCCAATCTATGCAACAGATTGGAATAGGCGCTCAGTTGTTTCAGTATTGGTCAGCAGTCTGTGATGTACGTTGAAATAATTAGATTTGTGAGCTATCTGTGGAGACCGATAGATCAACTAGTGCGCAGCTAATTATTACCAATGAATGAGAAAAACTGCTGTGCGCAATCTGTAGATATGCTGTAGCTGGTCACTACGGAACAAAATAAGGAGTGTTTCGTGATTTGAGTATAATTAACAAATTTGGGGAAACATTGGCGCTTTTCCTGTACATTTGGGTCATCTGCGTGAAAATTGGGGCAAAATGGGTAATCGACCTGCGAAATTGGGAACACGTCGTATCAACACATAGGCGTTTCATAGCTTTCGAATACAAACTGTGTTGGCTGGCGT
>LUCW03000956.1:0-2500 GCA_001586965.3 Sphaeroforma sirkka | reverse complement strand
AGTCAGTCACAGAATTTAACAGTCGACCGTAAAAGCTGACAAACTTGTAATCCTAAATTACCATATCTAATTGAGGTACACTTCACCACGGGTCAAAAAATTCATCTAGCCGGAAATCGAATCCGGGTCTACCCACAGAATTTAACAGTCGACCGTAAAAGCTGACAAACTTGTAATCCTAAATTACCATATCTAATTGAGGTACACTTCACCACGGGTCAAAAATTTATCTAGCCGGAAATCGAATCCGGGTCTACCCACAGAATTTAACAGTCGACCGTAAAAGCTGACAAACTTGTAATCCTAAATTACCATATCTAATTGAGGTACACTTCACCACGGGTCAAAAAAATTTATCTAGCCGGAAATCGAATCCGGGTCTACCCACAGAATTTAACAGTCGACCGTAAAAGCTGACAAACTTGTAATCCTAAATTACCATATCTAATTGAGGTACACTTCACCACGGGTCAAAAATTCATCTAGCCGGAAATCGAATCCGGGTCTACCCCGTGGCAGGGGGCAATTATACCACTAAACCACTAGATGTTAACAACTATGGAATCACAAAATATAAATTATAGAACATATAACCAAGGTTGTGAAAAACACTAATGTAGAATTTGATCTGCATGATACCATACCGTGTTCTCGATTTGAAATGTTACTTTTTATACCATAAAGATTCGCGAACCGGGAATTGAACCCGGGTCTTCCGCGGTCTGATGTGTTTGACAGGCGGAGATACTAGCCACTATACTATCCACGATCTGGAAAGTGCCTTCGCTCACGTAATAAGTAATATCATATTTTTCCCATTCGTGTTGACATTTAGTCAAGTGTTCGCTGTATAAGCGTCATTGTTCTTTTACTTTTTGGTCTTTTGACAACTCTATTTTTTATTTATGCATGCATGTCTTCCCAGATACGATATGTATTCTTTTCCATTATCAAGAACAATTATATTCTCCTCATCTCGAAAATCCATAACTAGCAATCCAGATTGCATCGAACTCCCTACTACGACTACTTGAATTTCTGTCTGACTTACATTATCATGATTTTCACGTCCACGTTGTATAAAGATATATGCAACCCTATATTGTTATATTCCTGTTCATCAAATTTGTCACAAGCTGGCCGTACTCTGCCCACTGCTTGTACTCAATCAAATGCATGCAGTCTTGTCATTCATTGTATCTTATTATATTCGGGTCGTTTGTCCCAGTGCTAGTTTGCTGACGTTCTCTGTGTATGCTTAAATCAACATTCGGTCACGTGTCATCACTATTTCGGATATAACTACAATTCGGCGCCAATGATGGTACATGGACAAGACTGACAGATGCCAAAGTGCCATATAGGTAATTCACACATGACGCCTCCTCAAGGCTATATCGTATACTAACATGTAGAAGCATATGGCCGGCAATACATCTAATACCCTCCGAAGTGGGATGAATAAATTCACTTTGTACGTGGAAAAAGTTTACCGGTCTACTTAGCCTATCATATAACATTAGCGTCTATCTCACACAGCCTTCGCATTAAGCTAATCCAAACTCGACAGACGACGGTATCACAATTAAAAGGGTTCATGCAATAATGACCGCGATTGAATCTATCGATCTCTCTACGACAACTCCAACGACTAAGCTATTCACTTTGGCGAAACGCATTGGCTAGGGTCTCCTCGAGACAACTCTCTCTCAGAAGGTAAAGTTCATTTACATGAGATTCGCTTTTTTACCCGTGAGTTCGAGATTAACAATTACGAACTCCCCTGACAACCTGTACGAGAGTTAGCACACTTCATCTAGGACATATGGAGTACAATAGCTGACGAATCCCACGCTGAAGCCATGCGCTACACGCAACGAACCGTCGACCTTGATATGAACTTAATCAACTATGAGGTCGAAAAGTTCAGGGCGAGCGCGACCACAACGTTAACAATGCGTGCTTAGCTTTGATCCGCGAGAAACTTCAGCGGTCTGAACGTAAAGAACAAAGTCGCTAAATGTATATTGAAAATGTGGAAAAGTCACTATATGTACATTCACCCTTTTTCTCGATGAAAACGTACTAAAATATTGATCATATATATACAAATGTACATTTAGCGACTATTCCAATTTTTTAATGTACATTTAGTGACTATGTCGTGCAAAATTTGTTTGAATTTAAATTAAAGAGCCTTCGGCTATATCAATTTTTGACGAATAAATTTGTTGAGTGAGGTTATGTTGTCTTTTACTATTTGCTCTGTATATGCTACTCCTACTCCATTCAAGCTTATCGCACTGCCTAGTACGCAACTCGCGTGGTCGATGATACTCTTTTACAGGACGATATGAGAATTGTATTTCCATCTAACTATATGAATCAGCAAATAGCAGGAGATGGCATACTATCTAATATAACATTTGTATCGTTATTTTTTACACAATGTAACGATCGCCGGGTTCCAATGTCAGTTCCTTTGATTCCACGGAAACAA
>LUCW03000955.1:0-16046 GCA_001586965.3 Sphaeroforma sirkka | reverse complement strand
TTTTAAATTTTTTTTAAATTTTAAACTTTAAATTTTAAATTTTAAATTTTAAATTTTAAATTTTAAATTTTAAATTTTAAATTTTAAATTTTAAATTTTAAATTTTAAATTTTAAATTTTAAATTTTAAATTTAAATTTAAATTTTAAATTTTAAATTTTAAATTTTAAATTTTAAATTTTAAATTTTAAATTTTAAATTTTAAATTTTAAATTTTAAATTTTAAATTTTAAATTTTAAATTTTAAATTTTAAATTTTAAATTTTAAATTTTAAATTTTAAATTTTAAATTTTAAATTTTAAATTTTAAATTTTAAATTTTAAATTTTAAATTTTAAATTTTAAATTTTAAATTTTAAATTTTAAATTTTAAATTTTAAATTTTAAATTTTAAATTTTTTAAATTTTAAATTTTAAATTTTAAATTTTAAATTTTAAATTTTAAATTTTAAATTTAAATTTTAAATTTTAAATTTTAAATTTTAAACTTTAAATTTTAAATTTTAAATTTTAAATTTAAATTTTAAATTTTAAATTTTAAATTTTAAATTTTAAATTTTAAATTTTTTAAATTTTAAATTTTAAATTTTAAATTTTAAATTTTAAATTTTAAATTTTAAATTTTAAATTTAAATTTTAATTTTAAATTTTAAATTTTAAATTTTAAATTTTAAATTTTAAATTTTAAATTTTAAATTTTAAATTTTAAATTTTAAATTTTAAATTTTAAATTTTAAATTTTAAATTTTAAATTTTAAATTTTAAATTTTAAATTTTAAATTTTAAATTTTAAATTTTAAATTTTAAAAATTTTAAATTTTAAATTTTAAATTTTAAATTTTAAATTTTAAATTTTAAATTTTAAATTTTAAATTTTAAATTTTAAATTTTAAATTTTAAATTTTAAATTTTAAATTTTAAATTTTAAATTTTAAATTTTAAATTTTAAATTTTAAATTTTAAATTTTAAATTTTAAATTTTAAATTTTAAATTTTAAATTTTAAATTTTAAATTTTAAATTTTAAATTTTAAATTTTAAATTTTAAATTTTAAATTTTAAATTTTAATTTTAAATTTTAAATTTTAAATTTTAAATTTTAAATTTTAAATTTTAAATTTTAAATTTTAAATTTTAAATTTTAAATTTTAAATTTTAAATTTTAAATTTTAAATTTTAAATTTTAAATTTTAAATTTTAAATTTTAAATTTTAAATTTTAAATTTTAAATTTTAAATTTTAAATTTTAAATTTTAAATTTTAAATTTTAAATTTTAAATTTTAAATTTTAAATTTTAAATTTTAAATTTTAAATTTTAAATTTTAAATTTTTTAAATTTAAATTTTAAATTTTAAATTTTAAATTTTTTAAATTTTAAATTTTAAATTTTAAAACTTAAATTTTAAATTTTTAAATTTTAAATTTTAAATTTTAAATTTTAAATTTTAAATTTTAAATTTTAAATTTTAAATTTTAAATTTTAAATTTTAAATTTTAAATTTTAAATTTAAATTTTAAATTTAAATTTTAAATTTAAATTTTAAATTTTAAATTTTAAATTTTAAATTTTAAATTTTAAATTTTAAATTTTAAATTTTAAATTTTAAATTTTAAATTTTAAATTTTAAATTTTAAATTTTAAATTTTAAATTTAAATTTTAAATTTTAAATTTTAAATTTTAAATTTTAAATTTTAAATTTTAATTTTAAATTTTAAATTTTAAATTTTAAATTTTAAATTTTAAATTTTAAATTTTAAATTTTAAATTTTAAATTTTAAATTTTAAATTTTAAATTTTAAATTTTAAATTTTAAATTTTAAATTTTAAATTTTAAATTTTAAATTTTAAATTTTAAATTTTAAATTTTAAATTTTAAATTTTAAATTTTAAATTTTAATTTTAAATTTTAAATTTTAAATTTTAAATTTTAAATTTTAAATTTTAAATTTTAAATTTTAAATTTTAAATTTTAAATTTTAAATTTTAAATTTTAAATTTTAAATTTTAAATTTTAAATTTTAAATTTTAAATTTTAATTTTAAATTTTAAATTTTAAATTTTTAAAATTTTAAATTTTAAATTTTAAATTTTAAATTTTAAATTTTAAATTTTAAATTTTAAATTTTAAATTTTAAATTTTAAATTTTAAATTTTAAATTTTAAATTTTAAATTTTAAATTTTAAATTTTAAATTTTAAATTTTAAATTTTAAATTTTAAATTTTAAATTTTAAATTTTAAATTTTAAATTTTAAATTTTAAATTTTAAATTTTAAATTTTAAATTTAAATTTTAAATTTTAAATTTTAAATTTTAAATTTTAAATTTTAAATTTTAAATTTTAAATTTTAAATTTTAAATTTTAAATTTTAAATTTTAAATTTTAAATTTAAATTTTAAATTTTAAATTTTAAATTTTAAATTTTAAATTTTAAATTTTAAATTTTAAATTTTAAATTTTAAATTTTAAATTTTAAAATTTAAATTTTAAATTTTAAATTTTAAATTTTAAATTTAAATTTTAAATTTTAAATTTTAAATTTTAAATTTTAAATTTTAAATTTAAAATTTTAAATTTTAAATTTTTTAAATTTTAAATTTTAAATTTTAAATTTTAAATTTTAAATTTTAAAATTTTAAATTTTAAATTTTAAATTTTAAATTTTAAATTTTAAATTTTAAATTTTAAATTTTAAATTTTAAATTTTAAATTTTAAATTTTAAATTTTAAATTTTAAATTTTAAATTTTAAATTTTAAATTTTAAATTTTAAATTTTAAATTTAAATTTTAAATTTTAAATTTTAAATTTTTTAATTTTAAATTTTAAATTTTAAATTTTAAATTTTAAATTTTAAATTTTAAATTTAAATTTTAAATTTTAAATTTTAAATTTTAAATTTTAAATTTTAAATTTTAAATTAAATTTAAAAATTTAAATTTTAAATTTTAAATTTTAAATTTTAAATTTTAAATTTTAAATTTTAAATTTTAAATTTTAAATTTTAAATTTTAAATTTTAAATTTTAAATTTTAAATTTTAAATTTAAAATTTTAAATTTTAAATTTTAAATTTTAAATTTTAAATTTTAAATTTTAAATTTTAAATTTTAAATTTTAAATTTTAAATTTTAAATTTTAAATTTTAAATTTTAAATTTTTTAAATTTAAATTTTAAATTTTAAATTTTAAATTTTAAATTTTAAATTTTAAATTTTAAATTTTAAATTTTAAATTTTAAATTTTAAATTTTAAATTTTAAATTTTAAATTTTAAATTTTAAATTTTAAATTTTAAATTTTAAATTTTAAATTTTAAATTTTAAATTAAATTTAAATTTAAATTTTAAATTTTAAATTTTAAATTTAAACATTTAAATTTTAAATTTTAAATTTTAAATTTTAAATTTTAAATTTTAAATTTTAAATTTTAAATTTTAATTTTAAAATTTTAATTTTAAATTTTAAATTTTAAATTTTAAATTTTAAATTTTAAATTTTAAAAATTTAAATTTTAAATTTTAAATTTTAAATTTTAAAAATTTAAAAATTTTAAATTTAAATTTTAAATTTTAATTTTAAATTTTAAATTTTAAATTTTAAATTTAAATTTTAAAATTTTAAATTTTAAATTTTAAATTTTAAACAGCAAATTTTAAATTTTAAAAATTTAAATTTTTTAAATTTTAAATTTTAAATTTTAAATTTTAAATTTTAAATTTTAAATTTTAAATTTTAAATTTTAAATTTTAAATTTTAAATTTTAAATTTTAAATTTTTTTTAAAATTTTAAATTTTAAATGTTAAATTTTAAATTTTAACATTAAATTGACAATTTTAAACTAAAATTTTAAATTTAAAATTTTGAAATAAATTTTAAATCAACTTTAAATTTTAAATTTTAAATTTTGTTTTTAAATTTAAATTTTAAATTTAAATTTTAAAGCTTTTAAATAAACTAAGCAACCACACAACAAACCAACACACCGCTTTAAATTTTAAACTTTAAACGCAATTTTAAATTTTAAATTTTAAATTTTAATCGGAAATTTTAGCAAAGGCCTGACCGAAATCATTTAAATTTTAAATGCTCAATCAAACTTTAAGGCCGCCAATCCTTTAAAGAAATTTAAACAGGAAGCTCTTTAAGCCAAGCAAATTTTGTAAATCTATTTGGTATTTTAAATTTTAAATTGGGAGCTCTCTGCAATTATACTTTAAAAACTGCAACACTCACGCTTTAGAGGATGGATCACTTCCAAATTTTAACAAACACCTATCGAAATGGCTATGGAACTTTCACTTATTGAAAAATATCCCTCATCTTACACGCTTCGTATCTTTACAAAGATCGAAGCGCAGTTGAATTAGTCGTTCCTGCACGCTTTAGTTCTAAAACCAAACAGATTCTATTAGCACGCGGCTGGCGTACAAACAAAGGCGCCGACCCTATGAATGTGACCAAATCTATATCGCAATCAATGGAGCACGTACTCGCGTTTAACCACCGCTTATAAAAGTGCACTAGAACGTGTGAGAAATGTCCACCCCAGTACCCTAGAGTGCTCGCATACCTGCTCAGTAGAGTACCCGACGATCCAACACAGCCTAAATCTAAAGCAAATTCTACAGATTCCGAAACAGCAAACCACTAGTTCCAATATAACAAACACACTCGCCATAACTATTAGTTCGCCCGCAGATATACAAACATCTGCTAGGTCAGAGAGTGATCATATGGAAGTACAATCAGAGATCACTAAATTATCGTCATACCTCAAACGTAAGTGTCAAAGCGATAGCGATAACGAACGAGCTAGAACTAGACTCGAAGGCAATGATGATGAATCGTTAGATAATCTATCTGAAGATGAATTAGTCGCAGTCTTAGGAGATGGGTTTAACTCACCACCAATCAGTGATCCAGAAACGAGAAAGGAACTCTCTGACTTTATACAAAACCGTACTGATAGTAAGATGAAATCGCAATGAGTGACATTCTCGTGTATTATGTCAATCTAAATTCTCTAATGAATGTAGCTAAACAATACGAAATAATACGCTCACTTTGCAGTCAATGCGATGCCCTGTGTTTAGTAGAGACCTGGGGTTATACCGATCGTTTGAATGCTGTGTGTAATAATACTAATACAAATCTGATCTACGCCTCACCGCCTTCGGCCAGTGCTCATCGCGGGGGGGCAGAAATAACGGTGTTGCCGTGATTAGTAGACACAATGCATATCAATTTAGATTGCACGCTTTTAGTCAATATTTCGTGGCTTTCACGTTTCGCGCAGTGACTGTTGCTTGTGTATATTTGGCGCCATCCCTAGGGGATGATGTATATAATGTGCTATTATCTCTGAATTGCAAACCACACGTGTTGTGTGGCGACATGAATTTTCGTGATATCGAATATGGCGACGATAAAATCATTTCTCCTGCGCGCAGAGAATCGATCGAATTCTACACACGACTACATAGGCTAGATCATCATGTACTCCCATCGCAATCTGGGAATATACGGGTCGATCACGTATATGCACAAGCACGCACAAAGACATCACTATCTCTTATACGTTGTAAAGATATCGGGCTCAGGACAGATCACGAGTGGGTATTTGCAATACAAAAATTGAATCACCAGATACTCAGACAGTACACACTAAACCTGCAGACATAGAATGTATGCCATCTCAGGGCTACAACAGATATCGCATTCGAACCTATAACTGCAAAAAAAAAATGTGCGCTATACACGTACATTTTGCGCCAGAATTCGGGTGTTTGCTAAGACATGGATAAAAACGAGTTCAGAACTCAGATCAGAATGATATCAAAATCATATACGACTCTATAATCAATCAGTTTTGGAAACGAGCACAAGGCTGTTTCTACGGTTACTTCTTAGAAAGTAATCCTCATAGATCATGCACACCCCCTCCGCTCCACAGAACGAGTACTCAATGATGCTATAGTCAGGTTGTTCTCTAAACAGCGAAAATCTAGAACAAGACAACCCACTATACCAAATACCACAGAACCAACTGCACATATTATTAGTTCGTTTTTAGAAAAAGTTATTCAACAGAGATGCCTTCTACAAGATACCAGAGAAAAACACACTCAGAATTTATCCCGATAGACCATGATGTTTTCACTACAGGAAATATTATGGATGCAATTTTGAGATACGATAGTCGAAAAGGCTCAGGCCCGGATGGCATACATATCGATCTCTTAAAAGCTGCAATAGAACCGTACCCTAGAGGCCACAAAGACCAGGGAAACCCAATCCCAAATCGCCAATTCTCAAGGTGTTGCACCTGTTATTCACTAAGATACTTCACACGGGAGAGATACCTGATGCATGGCTATGCACTCTTATAGTACCTATCCCTAAGATTGATATACCGTTAGGTCCAGAGCAATTCCGACCTATAACGCTCACCCAGATATTAAGACGCATCTTCCAAATCGTGTTGCTCAGTCATATTAACAAATTAGATGCATTTAAAAAACACACAAAAGACAAGGTGGATTCAAATCCGGCTATTCTTGCTTTACACACGCACTGACATTACACGAATATATAAACCAGGCCAATCCTACAGATGCACCTACACATCAGATATTCCTAGACATTAAGAAAGCATACGATTCTGTGTGATTGGACAGGTTGTGGCGTTTACTACACAATAGACATGTACCCACACAACTCATCAGTTTGTTCAAAAAATATGTATCTCAATGTGACTTCGCGCGTTACGTACCAGCAAGTGTTGGGTCCAAAATTCGCTCGAAAGAATGGATTGACCCAGGGCGACCCAATAGCCCCTACATTATTTAATATATATATAGACCCACTTTTAGACAGTCTCGAGAAAGTTGACCCCAATGGGTTTCTCGGTTGGGTAGATGACATGTCACTATACAATCGAAACACCCTGAAACTACAGCAGTGTCTTAATCTCGCAGCCGTGTGGGGCAGACGTTCTGGTGTTGAGTTCCACCCACTAAAGTCACTATACATAGCACCAGAAAACCCAAAGGACCGATTTACATTTGTGCTCGATCAATGTAGTATACAATCCACTAAGACTGCACGATACCTTGGGTTTCCAATGAGCCCAAAAGGAATCAATATAGTAGAGATGCTTGCAAATAGAACCACCACGCTCAATAATGCAATAACCGATAGCGGTCCTTTCGGCTTTCGAGCTGGGGATCACTTGCACCCGCATAACAAGCTGATGATTTTTCGAGTGTTTATACTCTCCAAAATCACTTATGGACTCTGTTTTATCCCTTTAGCCGATAAATCACTCACTGAAGTGATAGACAAACAGTTATTCCAACTAAACTTTGTGCTCCATCGTGCTGTAGGATATATTACATCCACAGCGGCACAGAAAGACCCGCCTAAGAGTTTCACACCTACTATGCGTAATTCGATCAAATTTTGTGGCTTGCTTGATGCTCAGGCACTGTGTGAGTGGCAATGTAAGTTTAATCAATCATATTAGTAGAATGTCAATCAGAAATCCACTGCAAGACTATATGAACAAACGCAAATCCGTTTTCACCCCGATGGGATCTCACCATGCTCGCTCGCGAGAACATCTATTTTTATCCATATTATAAACTATACAGACAATTGAAGATTTTCTATACCAAAAAAAGAACCCAAACAAGGAAGAAGGTGCGCTACACCGCGAGGCAGCACGCGAGCTGAGATTTCGGCTCATCTACCCCGGCGAAGAAGAACGCTACCGATTCGACACACCGCTGCTGAACATCACAGCTTCAGCAGTCTTCTTCCGAGTTCCGACGATCTTCCTGTTCTACATATTACACAGGTTCTGTTTCACGCTAGAAAAGACCCCGGCAGGTCTCGCATGCATCGGCTGTAGCGCTAGAAAGTTCACTCCCACACACTTTACATGTCCCTTCGTGTTAGAGTTTGTGTCAAAACTGATCGCACCACAGAAAGGCGTAGTAGTTAATAAGATTACACTGCTAGATGCACTTAGTAGTCGCAAGCGCTATACAGACATGCTAACGATTCACGATCAACTAGTGTATATACACAAGGGACCGATAGAACCAAACATACTCATAGAAAAAAGTGTTTCCAGTGCCGCGTTTCATGACTACTGTAGTTCATACGTTACGTGTAAATGGTGCACACCCAGGCAATGAATTTATATGGCCATCACTGGCTAGTATAGATCGTGGCCAGCAACCCAATAGAGTACTGTGGATTGATAATCCGCAAATAGATTTCAATACGCTTCACCCAGAGGCAGCAGCGTACATAATCACACCACAGTATTGGAAACGCACACTACCCCACCACCACATTCACCCCTGTTCGATATAGATCAGATTTAGAAAACAACATCCCAATAGATATCACTCTCCTATATCACTAGCAGTCTAGATCCACCTGATTTTACTAAGTGTTGGCAAATATGCCTACGACAGATTTGCATTGACTTGAAGCTGAATAGCAATTATATCAACAAACATCCTGCGATGAAACGCCCACCTCCTAGAACACATCCGCCCTAAGCGCCTACCGGCAGACACAGCTGCAAATCGCAACCCGGTGATGCGGTAGTGAGTCCGAGACAGTAGTGCCGCTACTGGTCTCTCTCTCATATTCAGTAATACGAAATGCAAATCGGTCATAGTATATTCTCAGCACTTGTTTCCAACCAGTTAGGATTTACAAACTACTACTATAACAACCCATAGAACTACATACCCAAAGAAACCAAGCCACATAGCAAACTAAACGCAGCGCAACAACTCAGCCATTAGACAGTTCAGTTAGCCTCTACCTGAGAAAACAGGGATTAAGGCACAAACTGCGACACCTGCCGGCCGCCACAGGTCTTCGGACACAAGCCATTGTATATAGCAATAGCGTGTAAACAAATAAAGGTACCTAAACCCTAAACCCTAAACCCTAAAACCCTAAAACCCTAAAAGCCAATTTGATTGGCTCCTACAAAAAATTCGCTCAAAATTCACGAGTTTACGCCAATCATCCAAAATAGAACATTTTCTTGAAAGTTTTTTTTTTGAAAAAAATGTGGGAAAAACTCTCAACCCCTAAACTTAGAACTCGGGGCTTATTTCATCGATTTTCATCCCTGAAATTAATCCTGTGTTTCGTTGACTATGTCTTTTTTTTTTAGTAATCGAGATGATAGTCAATCTTTTCTCAACCGACCCCCCGACCGGAACTGTTGGTATCCATTATGGTACCTCCAGACGAAGGGACCCCAGTGATAGACTACAGTAGTAGGCGTATTTCTATATACGTTAATAATGTTTTACGTCGTCAGCTCGAGAGTAATATGGGACTTGTTCTCAAATTAATATAAGTATAGGTGGGTCAGCCTGAGAGAACGTAAGAGTAATTTGAGACTTCTTCTCAGATTATTATGTTTATAGAAAACGGGCCACCGGCTAGCCGAGAGCCGACGCTCGAGACTGAGTGTGGTAACAGCGGCTAGCCGAGAGCCGAGGTCCGAGACGGAGTGTGGTAACAGAGAATATGATATATTTATTTCTAGAAAATATATCCGAGTGCTAAAGTGTTCTGCATAAGGTTTCTCATACTGATCATATGAGTTTTTACCCTGGCCAACGCAAGTGGTTCAACACTAGTACAAACACCATCAGTATATAACTGAGGGTGAGATCATAAATAAATCCATTCGAATGCACCATACATTAGATACACTAGCACTTTACTATTAGTCCCCACACCGCACGCTAACAACTTAGATTTAAAGTCTACTACATTGTACTCTAACACCCAGTGTCTCATTACCTCTTGAACCTGGACACCCATATATCACCTGCTCAGACAAAGGAATTGTCAGACGACAATTTGAGCATCTGCGTGTTAAAATGAATACAATTGTATCGTCTACGGGTTTTCCAAATCAATAGCTGCCCTGTGAGTTAGATGGCCATTCCTCCGGCGTCTGCTTGTCCAAAGTCACTGAGCATGTTTTCAGAGTCCGTGGAGAGTTCATCACTCTGCGAAATGAATCAATGAACTGCTTCACTGATGACGACAAATTTTGCGGAGTAACAATTGCCAAGTGCAAATCCGCTGGTTCCAAACAATTCTGCCAGGGAGGGAATTTAATCACAGTTGTCAATTCCTGAGAGCACTACTAGGGCCACAAACTCTGTCGGCATCTCATCGGGTGCCAGAACATATTTCAAAATTTAATCTCTGTAGCTCTGATGCTACCATTGACCATCCTCTTGACAAACCTAACCCTGTCAGAGGATATGATCGTATGGAACTCGATGAGGCTTACCATCCTCGTAATATCGACCCTCATTTGCCAACAACCCTGGTAATCACGATTTTGGCAATCGCTACACCAGTACCTCGTTAGAGAGTTCCCGCTCTAATCCTGAGGATGAGGAAGTGAGAACCAGACATACTCGTCTCAGGCTATTACGCTCTGGTATTCAAGTCCTTGAGGACCGTCTATTGAATGACTCTGACCTTGACGATAGGAAAGCGGATAACATTCGCTATCTAATCGATAACAAGAGAAAGGAAATAGACACCATCTTGGCACTAGCAGCCCGTAGCACTGAGCATGAGCCTCGTGAACACTTAGAACCAAGCTTTATAAAGCAGCTAGGTAACGCGCAGGCTGAGGTCGATTTCTCTACTAATGAGAGTACAGTGGAGACACTGAAGGCCTTCGACCAACTTAAGGAGTCTGCCAGCCTTAAGGATAAGCAGATGATGAATGCCTTTATTCATTTCTGTGAGCCAGGTGAATGGCGAACTATCTTGAAGGTTCATGAGCCCAACTGGAAAGCCCTACCCTGGCACCAGTTGCGTGATAATATACTTAACACCTTTTTTTGAAGATGCACGTGACCGTGAACTTTAGAGTCTCGCAAGTTCTTTGCGAACGATACCACTATTCGAGGTGCTCTAGCTCATATGACACATATGAATACTCGGATGGGTGGTCGTACCTATACTGGCGAATATTTATTAATTTGTCAGATGATGGAGACTCTGGGAGCTAACCTCTTTAAGAAAGTCAATGATGACATCATCGCCTATGGTGATTTGCGATCTATGCCTTGGTCTGTCTTTGAGAAGATAGTTCACAAGCATACCAATCCCTCTACTAGAGTACTTAGTACCACGAGCTACTCCCAGCCCACTAAGCGAAACGCAGTAGAGACTAATACTGCGCGTAGTACTAAGAAACCTCGCACTACTACTGGAGGGGGGTACTGGCTCTACTTCTACCGAACCGAAAGGTGAAAAGAAGGTGAGAGCGCCTTGCAAGAAGTGTGGTTACAACCTCACAAAACGTAATGGCAAGTGGAATGGTAGACACGACCCTGTTAAGTGTGCACCAGGCAAGCCAGATTTTGGACACTATATGAAAGAGTGTGTTATTTGCAAGGGTACTAACGGTTGGCACAAAGAGGATTGCAAGGACTTACTGGACGTCCAAGTTAAGCACTGACAGTACCATATGTGTGCACTAGAGCAAGATTATGAGAAAATGTTCAATAAAATCTATACCAAAGGAGATGAACGTATCTTTCAAACGGTTTTCGTAAATGGAGAAAAAAGTTATGGCACTATTTGATCCAGGGGCTGAAGTCTCTGCTATCTCACGCCGAGTAGCCTACGCTACAGATATGGCTGTCCATAACGAAACAACTGATTTAATCTTGGGAAATGGCAAAGTTACTACTTGCGAACAAGCCATTGACTATGCACACATAATGCTGTCAGATAGAAGAGAAGTGAAGACTCACCTAATCGTTACTGACATGTCTCAGAAATACGATTTAATTATAGGTATGACTGATCTTCTCAGTTTAGGTATAACACTCACTGGTCTGCCTAATGGGCTAGACCCGAATAAAGATCAGTCAGATGATAATATGTTAAAGATACCTAAACCTCCGGAAGGTGAAGCAAAGGATATGATTCCGCACTTCACCGATATAATTATGGACTTAATTATACAAAACAGGAAGATTGCACTAACTGACTGGTGTATGTTTAAGTTCTCTAATGGGTACGTTAGACTTGACTTAACAAACGTCGACTTCTCTAAGTTAAAGTGTCCTTCACATAACTACGTGAGTTGGAGACACAAAGACGTTGTCAAAACCCAAATCGAAGATTGGTTAAAACAGGGTCTAATTGAAATCAATTATGATGCAACCCCAGTTAACTTAGCTCTCTTAGCGGTCGATCGATATAAATCTGATGGAACGTTTAGTAAAAAACAAGAGTAGTACTAGACCTGTCGCCAATCAACAAACTAATTCCGCAACATAGTTTTCCTTACCTAAGATAAGCGAGATACTACGCAAAATGGAGGGTGCGACTATCTTTTCCAAGATAGACTTAAAAGCTGCATTCCATCAACTACAGATATATGAGCCTCATAGGAAATACTTTTCCTTTACTTGGCAAGGTAAGAAGTACCAGTTTAAAGGTGCACCTGAAGGCTTACACATGTTACCTTCTTTCTTCCAACAAGTTATGATGGAATTATTTGCGGACCTGTCGTATAACGTATCAGTCTATTTAGATGATATAGTTATCTTTACAAAGACAGCACATGAACATGCTAAACTCGTTAAAGAAGTCTTAAAGCGACTTAATCATGCTAAACTTAAGATTAACGAAGACAAGTGTTCTTTTGCTAAAGATACTATACACTTACTTGGCTACAAAGTATCTGCAGCAGGGGTAGAAATTGATCCTGGCAAGAAACAGTTTCTGTTGGATTTATCAACACCAATTACTGGAAGAGATGTGAACTCTGTGTGTGGGTTTGTTAACTTCTTCTCGGATTCGGTACCGCATCTTTCTCATTACTTAAAGCCTTTCAGTCACCTACGGCTGCACAAAGGACCTTTGGGAAAGCTTTGACTAAAGAATGTGATGATGCATTTAAACTAGTCAAAAGTAGAGTAATGGACGCACCCATCATGCAGTACCCTGTGGATGGTGTCCCATTCCAAGTAGCAACCGACGCTTCAGATCGAGCGGTAGGTGGAGTGCTTTACCAAACGATAAATGGTATACCGCGCTACATACAATTCTTTAGCAAGAGTTATAATAAGAGCCAACGGAATTACCCTACCGTTAAACAAGAGCTCCTTGATATAGTTACTGCGCTAAGACAGTTTAAAGACTACCTTTATGGAAGTTACTTTACTGTCGCCTGTGATCAAAAGTCTTTAACATACTTAAAGATATGAACCCTGATTCACAGTTGGTGAGCCGCTGGCATGACATTATTGCCAAGTTCGCTTTTAATATAACACACATACCAGGAATACATAACCATCTTCCTGACATGCTCTCTCGACTTGTGCCCGACTACCAGAAAACAGTCAGTCAGGAGTTATTAGCAACCGATTGGATGCTAAATAAGAAATGGTTTAACCTCGCTCAATCACGATGGGGTCCATTTACTGTTGATATGTTCGCCGCAGAACATAACAAACAGGTTTCTGAATATAGGTCGTTGACTCATCCTAAAGGTGATGCATTTCAGCTTGACTTATCAAAAGCATAATGCGTGGGCTAACCCACCTTGTCAACTTATCGCACAGTTGTTAAATTATGTTAATATTACTAAATCTACCATTACGCTGTGTTGTCCCTTACGTAACCCGACCCATGGATACGTGATTTAATTAATATGATTCAAGACGAACCTATTTATGTCGACCGTGAAACCGACACGTTTTTTTTTGTATCAGGGATCCTATTCTATTAAGAAGACACCTTGGAAACACACCATTGTTTGTCGCATCGGTCCTGCAGGTACCACTAAGTGGAAACCCTCAACCGAATTCTTAGCTAAACTAGAGGAGTCTAAAGAGTTTGAACAAAAGCTCAAGACTCGTACAACACATGCACCCAACAAGATTGTAGTCGAGGTAATGCCGATTGAAACGGCATTAGATCGTAAAAAACATGGAACTAGCTAAGGCCATGGATCAAAGACTCAAAACTCTAAGAGAACCTGAAGCTCGCACTCGACTACTTAAAGCGCTGCTTAAAGAACAGCCAGGAGTTGCGAAACAACTGAAGAAGATACTTCAACAATCCAATGTTGTCAATTATGTATCTCAGAGTCTACCCCTCCTGATACTGAGGTTGCCCTTTTCAACAGGACTATGGTTCATCCAGCCAGCGTTACACAGAATCTGACTGACTTAGAGGAGCTCGAAAGTAGAGTTAAAATTATACATAATTTAACGCATCGAGCATATGAGCATACTTATAAAATGGCTATTCGTGCAGGGCTTGATCACCCGGCGCTGAAAGAAACCATACGTGAAGTATACCGACGCTGTACTGATTGTGAAAAGAACCAGATCAAGCGATACGGTTGGGCACCCCTAAAAGTGTGACAGAAGACCAACCGATGCGCCGAGTCTTAGTCGATTTGGTTAAACTCCCGCGATCCAAGCATACTGGCGATGTATATATCTGTCATTTCTTATGTGTGGCTTCGGGCTATAACTTGCTTTTATGCAATACCGAACAAACGTCCACAAACAGTGGCAGAATTATGCTATCACGTCTTTAATGACTTCGGTTTCCCCTCGAGTACTATGTTCTGATAACGGTAGTGAGTTTTGTACCGACGTAATGGAGGCACTTATACTCGTATCAGGCATGACCCATAGGCGTGGTGTTCCTTACAAACCTCAAACGCAGGGTGCAAATGAGACACGTCATAGAGAACTTAAGAAACTCTTGCGTACCGCACTAGACGACGTTGAGGATATGTGGCCTTATCATTTGAAATGGGTTCAGACTCAAATGAATAACTGCATGAATCCTCAAACTGAACACTCCCGCTTCACTATTTCTTTGGCCGCTATAGTGAATTACAAGCAACGTTTGATAAAACTGCGCCCGAGAAACACGTTACCCCGTGGCTACAAAAGATTGAGCATATGCAGAACGTTGTTTACCCCTGTTTACTCGAGCACAAGAATCGTGTCCTACTTAAAGCGTATGACCGATGGAATAACACTAAGAACATTGTTCAGTTCAAAGTCGGCGATTACGTTAACATTATAAATCGAAACGCCAACGTTACCGAACTAACTTCTAAGACGATAGACCTTTTGTTATTTCCTACCATGATGAGAAGAGTGATACTTACGAAGTGAATAACATTGATGGTACTAGCGCAACTAATTTAGGCACTCACCGTATCCCTACCGATTTTGCTAAAACCCTGCTAAATCCTAACTGACTAAATTGTATTTTAGTTTAATATAGTTTGAAACCTAGTAATTTCCATCGAAGTTTACACTTATGCCTTCTTCGAACATTTCACAATGTCACAAGGCTAGATTGGCAGCGTTGTGGGTTAAAGAATGTGATGATGCCTTTTAGCAGCTCAAAACAGTGGTTCAGCGGGCTCCAGTAGTCCAGCCACCGAAACATGGAGTACCATTCATGGTGGCTACAGACGCATCCGACATGGCGTTAGGAGGCGTTCTGTATCAAATGATTGACGGGAAACCGAGATACGTGCAGTTCTTTAGCAGGGCTATGGACTCGTCACAAATCAACTACCCGACGGTGCAACAAGAGCTGTTGGCTATTGTGACTGCACTCACTCATTTTAAGGACTGGGGATTTTAGAACCCCAACTCACAATTGGTCAGTCGATGGCACGATACGAATGCAAATTTTCCATTTAGCATCACACATACCGGGGATGCATACTCACTTATCGGATATGCTGTCACGCTTTGTACCGTACTTCAACAAATGGGCCGAGAGTTACTAGCTACGGATTGGATGGCCAATTCTAGATGGTTTAAGATTAGTGACAATAGGGTTTTAGGGTTTTATAAAACCCCTAATACTCTTGACATGTTTGCAGCACATCATAACGCGCAGCTGCTGCGATACCGGACTCTGAAACATCCAGAAGGTGATGAGTTTCAAATCGACTTAACAGATGAGAAC
>LUCW03000954.1:0-35075 GCA_001586965.3 Sphaeroforma sirkka | reverse complement strand
CTACAAGGATAAATAGACTTTGACTTGCTGCACATACTCTCTTATTATGGCGCTTTCATCCTATCTACAAAGCACACGAAAGTACGTCTATTTGACTGTCCACATACCACGCCATGAGTGTTTCTTCACCGCCATATACTGCCGCTTCACGTCGAAGTCAGACAAGGCCCCGAATTTAGAGCTTTCACCCGTAGGTGATCCCGGCTCTTCATTAATCGCTGAGTTAGCAGAAACCCTCGACATGATGTGACGCTGAATGTGCTACTCCAACAACTAACCGACAACTAAGGCAGATACACTCGATTGCTCTCGTGTGCAAGACTGCATCCGTGCTCGCCTCGGAAGCGTGTAGCTTACTGGGATTAAACTATATACTCGCTAATCACAAGCGCTTTGTATCACAGCAGATTGTATTACTGTGTGCGAATAGTCTGGGCTAATAAGGACCACACAGTGCTATTCTATTACAATATTTGACATCGCTGAGATGGAGCTCTCTCTGGCGGGGGCCTGGGGGGTATTTATTTATTTTTGTTTTTGTTTATGATAACTAATTTGCAGAACAAAGTTACCCAGTCACGTACAAGGACAGCTCATCGTATTTCTTTTCAAAAATAAAAAATAAAGTTATGTAGAGAGTGTCAGTGTTCTGTGGCCTTTGTTTTTTTTAGAAGCAGGATGCCAGGAGGCTATTTAAAATTTCAGGCGAGAGCCTCAATCGTATTGTCGCAGGCGAGAGTCCCAGTCATAGTGGTCGCAAGACTCAGTCGCAGGCATAGTGGTCGCTTAACACATCTCTAAAATTTATTTATGTACATACATACACACAGTATGTATGTATATTTACAAAAATATATATTTTACAATGAAAAAAAAAAAATATCTATCGAGATACCCCAAGTGACATGCGCATGAAGATTGGCCATTAAATATAAGGTCATGGCTCATGGATCTTCGCTTTGATAGCACGACGTGCTAGTGATTTGCAATATAAACTCGGCCTGGTATTTCCATGTTTACACTGCGCGTTCAGTCCGTACAGCTGCACATTCATTTATCCAGACTATATACACTTGATCTCAAAAGCCGGTATCTGCCAACTACCCACCGCTCTGATTCGACTATAATTAAAATTTTAGAGAAAAAAGGCAGCCTTGCTACCGCGATGAGTGTGAACCGCTTGTTCATTCATTTCCTTCCTCTCGCGTACGTATATATCCATTGTTATATATATATATATATATATATATATATATATATATATATGTTTGTGTGTGTGTGATGTGTATGTATATACATATATATATATATATATATATATATATATATATATATATATATATATATATATATATATATATATATATGTATGTGTGCATGCATGCATATGCATATATCGAACTATAATATATATATATATATATATATATATGTGTGTGTGTGTGTGTGTGCGTGTGTTCATTTTTGTATGTATATGTATGTTTGTATGTAATGTATGCATTTATGTTTGTATGTATGTATCTGTATATATATGTGTGTGTGCGTGTGTAATGCGTATAGGCATATCGATATATATATATATATATATGTGTGTGTGTGTGTGTGTTATAAATATATATATATATATATATATATATATATATATATATATATATATATAAAGCCCAGTGATTATCTTTAGAGAGTGTGTAGAAGATTGGTGGGGGGGTGGGGGATTTGATAGGTTACAGTTAATTTCAAGTTGACTAGAAAGGACTTACTTTTCATCACACACCCTCATTCTATAGTCAACCTCCATTCGCGAGCGTATTATGCGTAGTAGCGGCTCAGTATAGCTATTTAAATACAGCCTTTATATATACAAAACAATTACAATCTCGGGACATTTGGATACTTAACGAAAATGAAGTTGATACGAATATGGCAGTGTATGATCTTTACAGCGACTTCTACAGAAATGTTCGCATATGAAGTCTTCTGTCATAAACACATGTCACTATGACCTCACTATATCAAAATTTGCTCTACCATCATATTCATGGCCTTCTGATGTCTATTTCAGAAGTTTGTCATATATCGTATGGCAATGTCCAAGCATGTTAGGGATAATAATGTAGCAACTTATAATGCAAGAGAGCAGTATCTTTATATATATTCACTTCATGAGACTCCTATATGCATAGCCCCTAAAGACACAGGGTTTTTAGGGTTTGGAGGCTACTTATGAGTATGCATGTAAATACTAATTATGAGTATGCATGTAAATACTAATACTATACATAGATAAATACTATTTATTACTATTAGTTTGTATTTATTAAAAATATGTACTCAGAAGTGTCTAATTTAATAGAAGGCTATGTCAGAAGTTACAATGTAAATCATACATATTTTTGTGTTTTTTGTAAACAAACAAAGATCGGTTTTGGCGCTCAAAAAATATACTCCCTCTCAATTTGATGACTCGCCAATATATTTTGAAAGATTGCATGGTTCATCAGAAGTTCGGAACTCGCCAAACCGTGTGAGATTTCGTCGTGAATTGGGAATGAGAAGTAGAAGCTGAAGAAAGAAAATAATGCCTGCTGCAGTGCTGCGCTGAAAAAGAGTAAATAAATAATCATTTCCTTTGTGCGGAAAAGAAAAATAAAAATAAATAAACAAATACAAACGTAAAGCGACTCAAGACACCCATACACGGACGTATACTATAATACGTTTGCCTGGGCTAGAGTGTAACACCGTCACACCATGAGCGAAACACAAGGTAGGTTTATGATTGAACGTAGTAGCTGCATCAACTCGATTTCAGACCTTTACATTGATGTTTTCTCAGGGTACTCCACGCAAGCAGCATGTTCTAGGGTACCGTCTTACACACTTCGATCTAAGCTGTATATCAATATCAATGTATATATATATATATATATATATAATGTATCTATCTATCGACCGATCTATACATGTATGTATGTATGTATATTTATATATATATATATATATATCTATATATATATATATATATATGTGTGTGTGTGTGTGTGTGTGTGTGTGTGTATGCGCAATGTATGTACATGTATTTATATATATATATGTCTGTGTCTGTGTCTCATGTCTGTGTCTGGACATATATATATATATATATACATCTGTCTGTGTCTGTGTTTGTTTCTGTTTCTGTGTCTGTGTCTGTATATGTCTATATATATATGTGTGTGTGTGTGTGTGTGTCATGTATATATATATATATATCCATATCCATATATACCATATATGAACATATATATATATATACATATATATATATATACATATATGTGTGTGTGTGTTTGTGTGTGCATGTGCATGTGTGTGTATGAACTTACGCCTGTATATATACATATGTGTGTGTGTGCGTGTGTGTGTGTGTGTGTGTATGTGTGTGTATTTATTTTTATAAATGTGTGTATACAGATATAATATATATATATCTATATGGTGTGTGTGTGTATGTTTATTTGTTTGTTTGTTTGTTTGTATTGTGCTTTGTAGATTGTACTATCAAATACTAAATCTGGATACTCTAATTTGCGTAAATAACGGTTAGTGTATACTTATGTGTTTGTATATATAGATGCTGAAAGAAATTTTGCCCATATTCATTATTATACTTCATTTATCGAAGAACCTTTTCAAGTGCTTCAAACTTGATATGGGATTTTACTTACGTGTGTTTAGCAGGTAATTTTTATATAAATGTTGACAATATGCTTGTTTATATGCGAGTGTTATGAATCTGTGCTCAATTGATTGTATATAATTATCTGATACAGCAAGTAGCAAATAAACATCCTTTTGTATTTATTCATATGTATTATATATATATACGTGTGTGCGTGCGTGCGTGTGTGTGTGTATATGTTTATTTAATATATATATATATATATATATATATATATATATATATATATATATATATATATATATATATATATGAATTGGTATAAAGGCATATGTCCGTGATAGTATATAATGAGCATATGCATCTGTTGATTTGTCATCATATCCGAGCATCCATATTCTGTTATTACGTTCATGCACACAAAATTAATTACTCGTATAAGTGTATCATAAAGATGTGACTCGTGGTTGTGGTCGTATTAAACAATTATAATATGCATTTATGTGAGCGCATGCCTCAGACACACGGACTGGTGCCACATATAGCAAAGACCTTTCCGATTTGGCATGCACCTGAAACACACCACCTCCCCTATTACTACAGTCTCCGATAGTGGAACGTTTCAGAAGGCGGTGGGCGTATTAATTCTGTTGCAGCCCATCCTGAAGTTCCTGATTCTAGCTCTGATCTTCTTGGTGGCTTTCTTCGTGCGCCAATTCTCAGTAGTGCGGTTCGAATCCATCATCCACGAGTTTGATCCATGGTAAATATCAAACATATGTCTTTGTCGTTTGCTTAAGATTGTTCGATATATGAAATAGACACCAGGTTAACATGTGTAAAATTATGGTTTAAGAACCCTGCAGTGACCAGTTGTGCATTGTTGTATCGTCCGTGGTGTGCTAATTCCGCACCATGAAAGCTATGAGAATACCGCAAGAGTGTGTTCACTCTGGTTTCGGGCGCGGTGTTGCTGCAGTGCTTCGTCACCACTGCGTGTCTTTATTGTCGTTTAGTTGTCGATTGTATGCAGAGGTGTGTGGACACTCCGACCCCCACCCGCGCGCCTGTTTTTCTGAAACAGATACGTTTATATTGACGCAATTTTCATTTATATATCCTCATACCGATGCATCCGCCAGGTTCAACTACCGTGCCACCCAATATTTTGTAGAGCACGGATGGGACGACTTCATCAACTGGTTCGATGAATTTGCCTGGTATCCGCTTGGTCGTATTGTTGGTGGAACCGTATACCCCGGGCTGATGTTGACGTCAGGTGTGTGCGCTGTTACAAGTAAGCCATCATACCACGCACGTGAGTCCATTATTCGCTTGCTCACGCAGACATTCACTACATTTTCTGTGTGTTACCGCTTCAATTACCCGCACAGACCATTTGTTCATTAGTATACTACGCGCATCTAGTATTTTCCCCTGGCCTTCACCATCTGCCAATAGAAAGCTCTGCCGCCCATAAACCTCCTCCATAGATGCTCACTATCGATCGCCCACACTGCAGGCTTTATCCATTGGGTGCTGAACGGTCTCAACATGACCATCCATATCCGCGAGGTATGTGTGTTCCTGGCGCCCTTATTCTCCGGGTTAACTGCCATCGCAGCATACCTACTCACTAAGGAGTTGAAGGATGAGGGTGCTGGTTTACTGGCTGCAGCCTTCATGGGTATTGCTCCTGGGTATATCTCGCGCTCTGTGGCGGGTTCGTACGATAATGAGGGTATCGCTATCTTTGCGCTGATCTTCACGTACTATTGCTGGATCAAGGCTCTTAAATTAGGTATGTGATGTACTCCACAGAAGTATTTCTGTGAAGGCCTGTGTGTGTGTTATGGTGTTTTAGATAAAGAATGCTCACATTTCGATGTGAGTGCGTGCTTCGTCGTTGTGGTGTCAACTAAAAGCATGGTATTCTCGTAGTACAGCTCAACCTTTGCGAGTGAAAATATGCTGCTCCTGGTAACTACTCATATTTTGTTACAAATAGTTACACCTCGTGTCCAGTGCGTACTTTCGCTCATAAGTCCTGTCGTGTTGGTTTAACGCTATTGCTCATTGTATTTATCGCTTGACTGTGTATCCGCCTTCCTTGTGCTGGCAGGATCAATGTTCTGGGGTGCTATGACGTCTCTGGTGTACTTCTACATGGTCAGCGCGTGGGGAGGTTACGTCTTCATCACCAATCTGATCCCCCTGCACGTGCTCACCCTGTTACTCATGGGGCGTTACACCTCGAAGATCTACATCTCATACTGTACGTTCTTCGGCATCGGCCATCTGCTGTCTATGCAGGTATGGCAGCTAGACTGTAGTATGTACGAAGTGCGCGTACGTAAATGTTTGTACCTGTCAAAGATATATATTCGCACAGTTGTTTTGTCGACGATACGCCAATTACTACGTACGTGCACACTCTGCTGCTCACGGGGACATCCCCTCAAAGCTTTGCATTCTGCGTTGCAGCTTGCCGCCTCGGTAGCATGTGGTTACCATGGGATCCATATGGTCACCATGTGTATTCTTTCCAATTATCGGTTAACATGCAGTCATTGTCTCTGATTTGTCCCTATTTTTGTGGGAGCTGCAACATGCATTTTGCGCCACATATGTACTGTGTCGCCTCCACCTGTGGGCAAGAGCAGGGTCTTGGAGTGCTTGTAGATTCTACCATCGCCGAGCACATCACATTCCCATCACATGCGTGGGCTTTATTGGTACATACCGTGCGATACATGTAGAAACAACCATCCTCATTCCGGTTATATCTGTACCTCGTACCTTCAGATCCCCTTCGTTGGTTTCTTGCCCGTCAAGACATCCGAGCACATGGCGTTTATCGGCGTATTTGGCCTGCTGCAGTTGGTGGCTTTTTCCTACTTTATCCGCCAGTACCTGGACGATACCAATTTCCTGCGCCTCATCAAGACAACCGTGATCCTGATCATCGCTGGAGGTGTGTCGCTGTATTTATGTATCGTAGGCTACATACAGACACGCTTGAATGGGGGCATGGTTAGACATGTTATAGTACGCTCCGTTATATTGTGTTATCTCTTTATTCTTGTCATATCCGTGGTTGCACCGCCATTTCACGAGCGTATGCTCTGTCAAAGCAATTGATCACTTGTTATGATGGTGTTGCCTTTTGTCTCATTGCAAAACCTATGTAGGTTACCCTGCAGTATAAGTACAGTGATTGTGGCCCTTGATTTTTTTTTTTCTTGCAATTCTTTCTTGACTTGCGTGTAGATTTCTACTAAGATTTCTACTGTGGGCACCACGCCCATTCCACACTCTTGTGCATCCCGGGCGCATTTTCGTGGCAAGTGAACAAAATGTGTCGTATCGACATGCTCGGTATTCGTATGTGTATATATGTATGCATGTATATGTATATGTGTGTGTGTGTGTGTATGTATGTATATACATGTGGTCGTACTGAGCCACCAATCTGCCTGTAGTGCCACTACTGAAACGAAACACATCTCACAACTATAGTACGTTCTCATCAAACTTAACGTGATCCTCAAGCTAGCTACCCCCATGGATGGGTCTGTGAGACCCTCGTATGTACACATCAATATGGCTTGTAGTTGATGCATCTATTAAATTCACACTCACCTATTCGGTCCCATGGACAAGGCAAATGTCATGTATATTGACTCTGTGGCTAATTTTATTGTCCAGGTCTGGGTGGTCTATTCCTGCTGTCCTCACTGGGCTATATCGCACCCTTCGCCGGCCGCTTCTACTCTCTTTGGGATACTGGGTGAGTCGCGCTTAATATCACGAAAGGACTTCAAAAGTTCTTGGTTTTCCCTTTTCCTTTCACGTGGCACAGTGCTCGTGCAAGCATACTAACAGTATTGAACCCTATTCCCAATCTGGATTGAAATCATTGATATCTTCTTTCTAGTTCGCTCGAATACAGAATAAACTTCCTCTATGCCCGCGACTTGCACCGAATGCAAACATCATACACCAGACACGTGCAATCTCCCATCTGATCTGTGCTTTCCTATTTCCTTACGCGTCCACCAGGTATGCCAAGATACATATTCCTATCATCGCCTCTGTATCAGAGCATCAGCCCACGCCGTGGACATCGTACTTCACTGACCTAAATATTCTCGTACCTATGCTGCCTGTGGGTGTGTGGTGCTGCTTCCAGAACCTAACCAACGAAAATGTCTTCATTCTGTTGTACGCAGCCACCGCCGTATATTTCTCTGGAGTCATGGTACGTGAGTAGTGCTTTCGGAGCTTAAGTTGTTGTGTACGTGGTTGAGTTGCTTTGAGCATGTGATACTACTCGTGTCTTTGAGCATGTGTATGTCGATAAAGTATAATCCTGTTGCGTATCTGAGCATGCGCACGTGTCTATATGAATGGACCAGTCCCTGCTATGCATTAATCCCCACGGACTTCTTCGAAGTCATGGGGGGTTGTTTTTTGCTACTGTTATCTTGTGCCCCCTTGTTGCGATTATGGATGTGTGATACAAAAGTGCGAACTCAGTTTTGTGTACGACTCCATCAAGTCGCATTCACCTCTATCAACGCTCGTTTCCAATCTCAAAATCCTGTACAATTTTTTCGGAATCCGACAAGCATAGTGTGAAGATGTCACTTTGTGTTTTTTCGGCGCCTATCATTCTCAACTTCTTTCTGTAGAGCTTGTGGCCTGTTATTGCTCGCTTTTTAGTTTCGGAGGGGATTGATGAATTTGTACTTAGATCGTGGCAGTGGTAAATTTGTGTGCCCAATTCGGTCCTATAGGTTTTTATACTACAGAGACATTCTTGCAATTCCGTCTCAAAGTACCATGCTTCCACATAGTTGATGGAAGGAATGTTTGGTATTTGTGCAATCCTTTGATATCCAGCTCTGCAGGTGTGCATTCTCCACTTCCCACGCGCATCAAGCGTCACCTCGCATTTTACAATAGCCGTGATCCCTCCTCCAGGTATTCTAACACCGCACACCTGCCATACTACCCTACAACCTCGTCTGACCACCAGACTCCTGATTATCACAACGCCCGCACGCACACATACACACAGGTGCGTCTAATGCTGACACTCACCCCCTGCGCCTGTATCATGGCCGCTATTGCCTTCTCGAGTGTACTGGACACGTACATGCGTGACGATACCGCTGCTGGACGGCGTCTGACCAAAGAGGAACAAAAAACCTACCAATCGCCGCATCTTTTCACGCGTGCGTCGGTAGTGGGTGTAGTGACGTACATGCTGATCTTCTTCTCGGGTCACTGTACGCACACCACATCCACGGCGTACTCATCGCCTTCGGTAGTGCTGGCTTATGGTACGTGCATGAGTGGGGTGTATTTGATATTCTTCTATGTATATATTATTATTTTATTTATTTATTCTAGGTAGGTTTTTTGCTGCGAGTGTGTGTAAGAATTGTAAAGTACAGCTTTGCCGCGGTTTGGTAGAGAAATATGTACATCGTTGCTTAGGTACAATATCCAATTAAATGTATACCTTTCTTGTTGCATGGTGGTGTGTACTTGAATCGATTATAGTCATATGCAGTCGTCTGGCAAAACATGGGTGGCATCGTTCGGTGCGACAAGATTCAATGTTAAACCATGCAATTTTGGTAGAATCAGAGGAAAGAAACATAGTATCATATCCATCGATTGGAACTTTAACCTTGCCAAATGCCCCAATGTGATAGTATCACATCATAACATTTTCATCCACCCTCTGTGCCTTTATTCACACAGGCAATTCCATTCTTGACGATTTCCGTGAGTCCTACTACTGGCTCAGACAGAATACAAGCCCCGATGCCAACATCATGTCGTGGTGGGACTACGGCTACCAAATTGGAGGTTTCAGTAACCGATCTACACTGGTGGATAATAACACGTGGAATAACACACACATTGCTATGGTTGGTAAAACCATGGCTAGCAATGAGACCGAGGCCGCAAAGGTTCGTTTACTGTGCTTCCTCGGAAGTGTAGTGCCTCCTGATTCGAATTCTGTGTTAGTATTAACGTAGTGTTGCATGTTTGGTAGTATGAGCATAAAACGATTTTTTTTCGGTCGGATTGTGATGTCCGGCTAGCCAGATGATTGTTGGACGCTCCACCGAGAATCATTGCATAATCTAGTTTACAGGATTTTCGATTTTTTTTCAGACGTATATCCATCAGCACGCTTGTATCTACTTTTTCTGCACTTTGTCAATAGCTTGATGCATTTCTTCACGATCTTACGGACAAACTATCTCTCTATAAATGTTCAATTTGTTCACAGCTGATGGAGTACATGGACGTAGACTATGTGCTAATTATCTTCGGTGGCTACATCGGGTATTCGGGAGATGACATCAATAAGTTCTTATGGATGGTGCGTATTGCCGAGGGTGAGTTCCCGGATAAAATACAGGAGCACAACTACTTCAATGCTCAGGGTCAATACAAGGTCGACGCCTCTGCGTCTGAGGTGAGCATGTGTGGCGATTGCAAAGCTATCTGCTGTCGTATAAGATAGAAATTAAGACATTGGCGCATGGTTAGATCTGGGTGTACATACACGTCTGTGTGTTGTGTTAGTGTACTCTGCGTGGTAGGTATAGGAATGAGAACGGTCATTTGGTTGATGGGATTCGCACGATGTGTTTAGAGTGTTGAGTCTATTCTCGAAGAGTTGAAGCCAGGCCAGGTATGTAAATTTGTACTAAACTGAGATGTATATGAATTACGGTGAAATCAACAGGCCTAGGGTTATTCCAACGTCGATATAGTGGGCTTTCCGAAATGTGTAGTCGATGCCGTATAAAGCATATTTCACATGTTCGGATTGTCGGCAGTAAAATTAAACTCCTTAAATTTCCCTGAAACTTGTTTGATGGCCAAATTGTGCCGTTTGGTAAAATGCCCCTCACATGCGTAGTATTCTGTATGGAAACTTGCAGCATCCTTCCAAATGCTTGGTGTGGACCCCGATAATTTCTCTTATGTATAACATATAGTAACAATCATTAACACCACTCGCTCCACTCTATTTTTGCAGACTATGAAGAACAGTCTCATGTACAAAATGTCATATTACCGCTTCGGTGAAGTGGGAGGACAGGATCGTGTGCGAAACACACCTGTGGACACGTCTCAGATCAATTTTGAACACCTTGACGAGTGTTACACCTCCGAACATTGGATGGTGCGGATATACAAAGTGCGCAAGAACGTCAACCGCGACACACCTGCCCCTCTCTTGGGCGCAAAGGGCGGTGCTAAGAAACGAGGAATTAATGCATAGAGGCAACCTGTGTAGCCAGGGCGATTTTTTGTATTCTCGGTGTGCTACGAGCACTGGCGCTCGATGCACGTAGAGAATGGATATGGAGTGCATAGTGATGCAATAGCTGAGGTGTCCAGGCCGCTTCTTTAATGAAGCGTGTTGGATTGACGGTTAGCTACGCATGCCTCTATTTACGAATGCGATTAGTATTGAATGAGCCGTTAAGTGGTAAGAGAGAGGGGGGGGGGGCAAAAGAATTGACCGTTTCTTCGCCCTACCCCCTTCGTCTGCTAAGCACTTTGCCATAGATTTATGATAATAAAATTCATTTTTTTATAACTATTTATATTTTTACCCATTGGGGGCTGAGCACAGCTCGGTATCAAACTTTGTAATAATATTTTTAGATATATATCTGCTCCTAAAATGAAAATCGCAATTTTAGTATATTAGATATCAGTCTAATATACGATCTGTTCAGTAGTCAACATTAATGCCCACCGGCCGGCGAAACCAGTTGCCGCCAAGACGTTTACGCACTGACCAATGATATACCTTGGGCTTGTGCACAGTATCCATTGTCCCACGAGAAAGAGCTATTCAAAATATTCAGATCGTTGTAAAAACCTTCACGGTGCTTGAAATAAATAATATTATACTAATATTGAAGTTTAACATTGTTGGAATCAATATCCAGCAAAGGATAAATAAATAAACGCATCACAACGCTCATACCCCTACGGGAGAAAACCGAGATTCGCGTATGTTGATTTCCATAACATGGTCTATTGCTTTTAATTCTGTCCTCAATGGTATCCTCGTGCCTTCGAGCCTGCGGTTACACTTTTCGTGCGTTCTATACCCAATGCCGCGTAGAGCTGTTCATCATAATATTTTTGTATTCCCTTCTACGACCGGCATCCGGCTTTCCATACTTTATTCCCGAACATGCAAGCATTGAGGACATATACTCCTTCGATCGTGGTTGTCGTAGTTTACAAGGTGGCTCAACGCTGCCCTGCCCTGGTAACGCCCAGAAATTTGATGCCGACATAAATCATATAGTCTGTCGAACTGGTTGTCATTGTCAATATATGGCAGGGTTCGGGTGCGCTGTATGTGGCCATCTGCCGTGTCGGCACTCAATTTCCACCACTCAATTATCATGTGATCCGTCATTTAATCGGTTAAAAGAGATGTTTAATACTCAAATACGAAATAGCATCAAACATACCTGGCCAATTTGGTGCCCAGCGACTGCTTCGTAAGTTAGTTGATTCTGTCGATATCGGCAGGTGGCCTCTACAGTTTGCGAATAGACCCTTTAGACACATTCGTGACTTCGGTTACGGCCACAATATTGAGAAGCAGAAGTCATCAGATGAAGCGTTATTACGCACAAATTCAATATTAAAGGTAGCGAGCGATAGCTGAAGCTATTGGGCGTTCAAATATTTTAAACCTTATCTTTACATCAGTGCCAAAACCAGATCCTTGGATCCCTATTCGTTAAAATATTTGAGTGATTCGTGTGTCCTTGTGGAAGATCTCTATTCAAATAGACAGCTATTCATTAGTAAAATGTAACGCGCGTTTGCTCGCAAATATATTGTTGTTTTGACATGGCGGTCTCATATATCATGGTCGTCTACTGGTAAGCCCTTTTTATATTGTGATGTTTTCTTGTTGTACTTTGTGTATTGTATGGCAATATCTGTATTTTGCTTTAGATTGTGTATAGTAGTCTAGCTCACAGTCCCACACCCCCATGCCCCTGTACTGGGAAAATGAACATACAATGCTACCGACTGTGTGTAGATAGAATACATATGATCGAGAGTCATTGAGGGAGAGCCATCTGCCATCGAGTCGTCGAATCTACTCTAGTCCTTTGAGGGCAAGGATCTGCGGTGCACTCTAAATATCGTCCGGATTGGGACTCGATGTGAACCAAAGATTTCAGTCAAAAATCCCGAATACCAGTACATTTGAGAAATATTGGAGGCAAACATAATTTGCAGGTGCAATTACATAGACCAAAATAATAGTTCAGACCCAAAATAGTAGGAACTCCTATCCCAGTTTATTGAACATTGTCTATCGTCTGTTCGTGACCCATATTTTACCACAGCGCTTAGATTTTTATTATGTAGCGCGTGGTTACGATGAAAACGATTTATATCGGAACATGGCTCAGTGTGTAGCTACTACCAATTCCACTGTTGGTGCTGCTTAGATGCAGATGGACCCAGAGCGCGATTAAAATAAGGACAATGTTATTTATTTATATTTGGGTCCATTATTCTATGTCTACAAGCACATCAGGCTTCATATTCGTTGAAGAGGTTCTAGGAAGATTGCAGGGAAGTTGTGATTGTCGAACTATCGCGAGAAGCTCGGGGCGAGTGATGCAACGATGGAAGACATACGGTGCGTTAATTCGCGACGATGGACACAGAATACCTCTATCATTGGGTAGGAGCTAAAACTTGTGTGCCATTGTGTGAAATAAAATTGGCCCGTACTCGTAGTGGAAATATAGGCTGAGTCAGTCTTGAGTATTTTCATTTTTGGAGCGAAGTTGGAGGCTGCCCGATACCACATCACACAACTGATGTACTTCGAATATCCTCGTTAGCCAAAGCGGAAATATCATAGGTGGTACCAGATGTCTCGAAGATTTGGTTTGTACCGAAATCTGGATATAGTACTTCAGCAGAGTGATGAGAATGGGTATGAAAATGCACTCGCAGTGGTAATATGGGCCAAGTCAGTCTGAGTATTTTTGAACGTGATACCAAGAATGGTTAGTTAGTCATCCGCAATTCTTTTTCGAAGCGAAGCTGGAGGCTGCCCGATACCACATCATACAACTGATATATTTGGAATATCCTCGTTAGCCAGAGCGAAAATATCATAGGTGGTACCAGAAGTCTCGAAGATTTGGTTTATACCGAAATCTGGAACTAGTACTTCAGCAGAGTGATGAGAATGAGTAAGGAAATATCAATCCTCGTTAGCCAAAGCGGAAATATCATAGGTGGTACCAGATGTCTCGAGGATTTGGTTTATACCGAAATCTGGGAATAGTACTTCAGCAGAGTGATGAGAATGGGTATGAAAATATCAATCTATCAACCAGTACTGGATGGGGATAAAATGGTGCCCGCTGTCCATGGAGAAGAATGCTCACGAGATGTTCGTGGAGAGTCCACATGCCGTGGTAGCCACGCCGATTATGCAACTGTTGTATTAAGTCCGGTGCAATTGGCGGTAGATTAGGGCCCGCCAGAGTACGCCTTACTAAGTCACTGACACAAGCAAAGTGGCTGGAAGGAAACGTCGTGGTTTTACCAAATCTACTATGACTCGGCGCATCGTTTGCTCTTCTGTCACACTTTTTAGGGGCGCCCAACCGTAGCGCTTGATCTGGCTCTTTTCACAATCAGTACAGCGTCGGTATACTTCACGTATGGTGTCTTTCAGCGCCGGGTGTTCAAGCCCTGCACGAATAGCCATCTTATAAGTATGCTCATATGCTCGATAAGTTAAATTATGTATTATTTTAACTCTGCTCTCGAGCTCTTCTAAGTCAGTCAGATTCTGTGTAACGCTGGCTCGATGAACCATGGTCCCGTTAGATAGGGATAATATTATTTATTTCAAAAAATGACAAGTATGTATATTACAATGTATGAACATATGGTATGGCTCTCATAGTCGCGCTGTAGTGGTGCAGGAAAGATTAGCGTTTGCCGGGATTTGCGGGTTAGGTGAGAAGAGGTTTGCATTATGCTTTGCTTGGTAAGCCTTCTGGAGACGATCCGCGGTAGATTGGAGGATGTCTGCGTTAGTGGAATTGACAAGTGGGATCAGTTGTGCATCCATGCTGCGGTCAAGAATTTTTGGCGCTCGTTCATGTGTGCAGCGGGCCTCCCGCTTGGTGCGGAGATAATGGATTAAAGCTGCTTTCGTAGCGTCGGGATGTTGCTCTGCCATTTCCATGTAAGTGCTGCATGTCGTTTTACCTGGGCGACAGCGTCGCTAGGAACACAAAGGCGGATGAAACTGGTGGAGCTTCCGCGGCGATTTGGTTGAGATACCGATTTAGACGGAAGGTACCAGAGAAAGTGGTGGCGATTGAGGACTGGTTGGGCATGCCGGTATTTTTCAAATACTGATTGGGATGGGCGCTTGCCGTTAGGGAAAATTGCTCGGAAGAAGAGCTATACCGGAGTTATGTCATCCATTTCATGAAGAGTTTTGTCCGGCATCGGGCGGCCCACCACTTTCGGTCAAAAGGTGTTCGGGTACTGGCGGCTGCGGTTGGGACTGAGAAGCTGGTAGGGTCGGGCGTTTTTTAGGGCTCGGTATTGTAGGTTTGTCCACTTTTGAGCGGTAGCTGGGAGGCTCACTGCTGCTATTGGGCGCCTGTGACCGCGGTCTTTTTGCAGGCGGAGCAGGCAGGCTTGTGGAGCCAAATCGGAAAGAGTCGTGTGTGTCTTTATCTATAGGTGCACGGTTTTGGGATTTAAGGTCCCGGAGTTTGGATTCAAGGTTGGTTGTTTTTCCACAGAGGTTAGTGAGCATTTGGTGTATGGTTGATTTCCATTGGTCATCAGTCAAAGGCTCCTTGGAGATGGGCCTATCATTGTTCGGGGTTGTTAGAGCCGGTCCCAAAATTTGATTGAGATTGGCCTGTAGAGTACTGACCTGGGCAGAGAGGTTTGTGATCGATTTTTGTCCGTCCAATTTCCATTGGTCATTGGGTAAGGAGCCGTTGGGGACGAACGTCTCAATTGGGGATTCGGCCTGGCCCGACATTTTTCGCGGATGTAGGACTGTGGGGCTGTGGAAGTGTGGGTCCCCAGACTCCCTACTGTATTTTATTTTTTTGATTGGAAATCCAAATTTCAATTCAACGTTTTGGTGGGGTCTGTGAGTTTTTTGAAAATGGTATTCAGTTCTACACTGGTGACCTACTGGTCACCGAGATTTACGTTTCGGAGACGAAAATTTGAATCAAAGGTCCATCGTGAAAAATAAATATGGGGAAGTGAAAAATAAACGTTAGATAGGGCAACTTCGGTATCAGGAGGGGTAGACTCCTGAGATACGTAATTAATAACATTAGATTGTTGAAGTATCTTCTTCAGTTGTTTCGCAACTCCTGGCTGTTCTTTAAGCAGCGCTTTAAGAAGTTGAGTGCGAGCTTCAGGTTCTCTTTGCGGTAGTTGTGTAATCATAGCAGGTCCCGGAGTATCAAATCATATGTAATACGTAAGTATATAAAATTAGGATATCAACATCCACAGCGTCGCATTTAAGGTAGAGGTTTTCCTATGTGGTATTCAAATACCTGTGAACAATCTTAGGTATCTTAAGATATTAAAAGATGGTAAACAATGGCTTCCCTTTATAACATGCTATACTGAGATGACATAATACAGGCTGAAGGCTGGAAACAAAGTTTTTTATTTTAGAATAATAAACCTAGGTTTTAAAACATAAAATCCTATTGGCTTGGATTTTTAAGAAACCAATCAATGATAACTCAGCACCAGCCTCGGGTCACCCTTAGGGAATGCCATGCCAACCTGGGACGGAACGTATATATATATATATATATATATATATTCTGAAGTGGCCAATTAAGCCGGAACCCTGGACAATGTGTACTTTCCTTAAAAGGATAAAATCCGTTTCATTGGAAGCGACTGGCAAAGCGCAATAGTGCATAGCCAACACAACTGTCAAACGGGGTCACCGTTACTAATATCTAGGCGAAACCCTAAATAAATGAAACCGATGACGGTCAGAGAAGCGAAGGCATAATAGACAAGGGTGCCTACCCGTCTAGCCTCACTTTTTGACTAGTAGCTTTAAAGCTATTAAGACCCGAGTTGTAAGCTAACCTACTTATTTTGTTTACAAGCGCACTTTGATATATATTAAAATACTTAGCACACTTATTACTAGACATCGACAACTGTAGTAAAGTACTACATCGGTTTACATCTTTTTTAGTTAATAACGGTGACTGGTTATACGTGTGCATACACTTGAATCGATTAAAAAAACAAAAAAGCAAATTTTTAAGTGTGAGATCAAATTATTTTTTTTTACTTACGTAGACAGCTTTTACAAGCATACAGAAGTTTAAGCTTATTGAAGGATTTAAATCTTGATAAATGCCTCCTAAAATAGGTAAAGGCAAGAAAAAGGTTCCAAGTGAACCAACGGTCCACTGGGTAGATCCAGTAACTCGACCTAGACAGACTGTTGCAGAACAGAATGTCGAATTATACCAGAAGAGACTGGATATGGTTCGAGGTCGAGAGCAACTCTTAAGAGATGAAGAAAGGACTTTGGTGAATGCCCTGGCAACAGTCAAGGCTGCCAGAGAACTGGAACTGATTCACTCTCCGGCATCATCACACCATGTGTCGGAAAATGAGCCAATGGACGAAGATGTCGCAGGACCATCAACAGCAGTTGATAAGCCAGGCAGGAAGGAAACTGCCAAGACATCAAAAGCTAAAGACTGTACAGAGCCAGGCCTTAGCAACTGTTACAGTTGCACCATCAACTTATATAGAAGTAGATGAAGAACCACGTAAGGTGACTGATTTAATCGATTTAGATCGAGATCCTTTACCATCAAAAGGTAAAAAGAAGGCTGTTGAGACTACTGTTACCAGCGTCAACAGTAGAGGAGCCGTATGAGTACATGCTTCCATCTCCAGGAGGCGTTAGTGACGATATGTCACAACCAGTGACCACTGATGCTGCCAAAGTAAAGGCAAAGTCACATGACCAACAATCGCCAATAAACGAGGTAATCACTTTGGAAAAGAGTATTCATCCTCGCGTGCCTTATATAGAAGCACAGGATGAAGACCACCAGCGTCGTCGGATAAACCTCAATATTTCGTCAGACGACGAAGACGATGGCCATGGCATGGGAAATTCACGACGTTACCGTCAACGTGAGCGCAGCGCATCAGTGCCAGCTACAACATCAGCACCAGTAAATGTAGATGCAAGAAAACGCGAGGAACGAAAGTCAGATCCTTGCTTCTTGCCAAAGCAAGATTCATTAGAATTTGTGCAACGTTTACCAGCTGGTAAACCAGACGGTTGGGAAGCTGTACAGCAACCGATCTTGACATCTGGCACACGTAACCCTGTAATGCCTGGGGTGAAATCTTATGTGCCGACCCAGTCAGGTTCACTACCAAAACCTGGACTGGCACATATCCAAAAAGAACAGTCTAACCAGCAGGCTAGAAGAATCTCCACGCAGGAGTATAACTCTACGTACGCAGAGAAAACACGACATGGTAGATTACCGTTTAAACATGCTAAATCATACCAAGATCTGAATAGATCACCAGAACGGAAGCGTCAACACTTGCGATCAGACAAATCTCGTAAGAGACAGACTTCAGAAGGGCGTTGTGATAGCGATCTTGCACGTGCAATGCACGAGTCAACACTCCAGCATATGCAAGAAACAAAGATGGAGGCGATGCAAATCGTACCCCACATCGTCCAACAAGGACAACCACAACACATACATCAGGTAGCAGTGTTGAGTCGGTAACGACTTCAGTGAGTGAAGATGTCCAAGACATTATTAATAGCATTCCGGATAACCGAGAGCAATTTGATCCGGTATACCCAGAATATGACAGAGAATGTTTAAGATACTACTCAGCCCTTCCTGATGCGTGTGAGAGAACTGGACATCTCGGCCACGCGATACATTATAATAACATGGTTGCATTGTACAAACTAGCGTTAACGTTGGATACTGCACGCAGCAACAGATGCGACGAGTCCCACGTCCGTGGAGATCAATGGATGAAAGGCGTGAAGGACAGAGAGAGTGCTCTAAGTAAGCTTAGAACTTCAAAGAAGGCCAACTAGGCTGACTTTTCTGATCTCTTCAAGACGTCACACTCACTTGCAATGATGAAAGATGTAGAAATACGGCCTCCGGTCAGTCTAAAATATCAAGATCAATTGAGATAATACATTGGTTTTTATTTGTATTTTAAATAATTTAATACAAGCTCTTTTTCCAATATTTCCAAAGTGTTCTAAATTCACTTTGATGGCTCCAATAGCCCGAGTATTTGGTATGACTCATCTACTTGGACCCATTTTAGACATTAGTAGATGTAGGATATTATAAACTAAATTTTATAATCTCCGAACTACTACTTATAGATTTTGGTACTCCCGCCAATCTCCAAAATCCAATAAGTCTTTTTTTTTTTTTTTAACTTTTCTTCAGATGGAACTTTATTTATATCAGCTAATGTATTAACGTGACTTACGTTATTATGTCTATCTACAAATTAGGCATGTGGTCATGAACACTTAGTACTTTTAGTGAAAATTATTCAATAAAGAACAGCTAGTGGTACGCCCTGTGTGATCGAGGATATTTAGGCTCTTAACAAGAGGCAGTCCCGATCATTCTTACACAAGCTACCACTGCTAAATCCTAACTGACTAAATTGTATTTTAGTTTAATATAGTTTGAAACCTAGTAATTTCCATCGAAGTTTACATATTTTTCAGTTATTTAGTAGTTACAGTAGTGTACTCCTTCTAGACTGTCTGACATCGATTTACTATCCAGCAAATACTATGGCTAAGGGTACTTCTAAAGGCAAGGGAGCCGCTAGCTCTAAGCCTGCTAAGCCTGCCGAGGTTCCTGAGGTCCCTGTGGAAACACCTAGCCTGTCTGGAGTTGAGCCTGCCGAGGATACTGTTGGGGAAGCAAATTCTGAGGTTGGTAGAGGGTTATTCTGAGGATGACTCGTCGGATCCTAAAGCCTTGGAAGAAGAGGTATCTACTACCGCGGAAAGGCTCGCCAGCGTCCGTGTATCACCTAGGAGTGAAGCTCAGGACCCCAGCTTGCCCCCTAACCACGTGCCGTCAAATATTGGGGATAAACGTCGAAAGGCTGGAAAATTCGTGGATACGAATGTCGGGGGCATTATAACTCCACATCTAAAGGACACTCCAGCACAAATCCGGCGTGAAAAGGAGGTATTGGACCTGTCCGAAAATTTCGGTTTCGCCATCGATGGAGAAGCCATTCCATTCAGCTCAAATCTTGGGGCCGAAGCTGAGGACGCCATAACTCGACAACGAGTGGTTGGATCCTCTCAATCTCGACGCCAATTGAACCGCACTGAAGCGCTCTTGAAGGAGCTAGCGGCAGCAGCAGTTGTGGACCCCTCTATCGTGTCCCACTTGGCTGATATTCTTCCTATACCGAAGAAGAAAAAATTCGGGCCGGGGTTCGAACCCGAGACCTACTGGTTTACCAGCCAGTATGTTTACCACTAAGCCAGTTACCACTGGCGAGAGAGATAACATTTCAAAATTTAATCTCTATAGCTCTGTTGCTACCATCGACCATCCTCTTGACAAACCTAACCCTGTCAGAGGATATGATCGTATGGAACTCGATGAGGCTTACCATCCTCGTAATATCGACCCTCATTTGCCAACTAACCCTGGTAATCACGATTTTGGCAATCGCTACACCAGTACCTCGTTAGAGAGTTCCCGCTCTAATCCAGACATACTCGTCTCAGGCTATTACGCTCTGGTATGCAAGTCCTTGAGGACCGTCTATTGAATGCTTGACGATAGGAAAGCGGATAACATTCGCTATCTAATCGATAACAAGAGAAAGGAATTAGACACCATCTTGGCACTAGCAGCCCGTAGCACTGAGCATGAGCCTCGTGAACACTTAGAACCAAGCTTTATAAAGCAGCTAGGTAACGCGCAGGCTGAGGTCGATTTCTCTACTAATGAGAGTACAGTGGAGACACTGAAGGCCTTCGACCAACCAGAATTATGCTATCACGTCTTCAATGACTTCGGTTTCCCCCGAGTACTATGTTCTGATAACGGTAGTGAGTTTTGTACCGACGTAATGGAGGCACCTATACTCGTATCAGGCATGACCCATAGGCGTGGTGTTCCTTACAAACCTCAAACGCAGGGTGCAAATGAGACACGTCATAGAGAACTTAAGAAACTCTTGCGTACCGCACTAGACGACGTTGAGGATATGTGACCTTATCATTTGAAATGGGTTCAGACTCAAATGAATAACTGCATGAATCCTCAAACTGGAACACTCCCGTTTCACTATTTCTTTGGCCGCTATAGTGAATTACAAGCAACGTTTGATAAAACTGCGCCCGAGAAACACGCTACCCCGTGGCTACAAAAGATCGAGCATATGCAGAACGTTGTTTACCCCTGTTTACTCGAGCACAAGAATCGCGTCCTACTTAAAGCGTATGACCGATGGAATAACACTAAGAACATTGTTCAGTTCAAAGTCGGCGATTACGTTAACATTATAAATCGAAACGCCAACGTTACCGAACTCTCTTCTAAGACGATAGGACCTTTTGTTATTTCCTACCATGATGAGAAGAGTGATACTTACGAAGTGAATTACATTGATGGTACTAGCGCAACCAATCTAGGCACTCACCGTATCCCTACCTCCGAACTCTCATTCGCTCGCTCATTTGATTCTGATGTACCAGTTATGGAGTCACAAGTCAAGGATATAATTGACAAAACATCCGAAGACGGTTACACTTACTACAAGACCCGTTTCATGGATGGGATAGTAGCTTGGCTAACCTCCGATGCATTTCGTGAATCTCGCGACTTTCTTCGTATCTTTAATAAGAAATGGAATAAGCGTTTACATAAGAACACAGGAGATAAACGAAAAGGGTTTCCTCAGGTGACTACAAACCCTGACGGATCTGAAATTCCCTATTTGCCACCTACTTCCTACGTGACTAAACTTTCTGATCTGCTTACCAACAGTGCAGAAAAAAATTGTTCAAACTTACTTACTAATGAAGAACAGCCTTTGGCTATTACTTTACCAAATAATAAACGTAAGGCGCCTACATCGGAAATGGTTACTGGACCAAATACTAAACGACATAGAGTACAACATGAGTCTTGATATCGTACATATAGGCACATACTTACTCGATAAGTCATGACCGAAACTGTTTTTTTACTTTGGTTTTCGCTTTACCAACTAGATCGTATCTTAACGTACGTTCGTAATTCTAAAAGCTACTGGGGGGCTATGTAGAAATACGGCCTCCGGTCAGTCTAAAATATCAAGATCAATTGAGATAATACATTGGTTTTTATTTGTATTTTAAATAATTTAGTACAAGCTCTTTTTCCAATATTTCTAAAGTGTTCTAAATTCACTTTGATGGCTCCAATAGCCTGAGTATTTGGTATGACTCATCTACTTGGACCTATTTGAGACATTAGTAGATGTAGGATATTATAAACTAAATTATATAATCTCCGAACTACTACTTATAGATTTTGGTCCTCCCGCCAATCTCCAAAATCCAATAAGTCTTTTTTTTTTTTTTTTAACTTTTCTTCAGATGGAACTTTATTTATATCAGCTAATGTATTAACGTGACTTACGTTATTATGTCTATTTACAAATTAGGCAAGTGGTCATGAACATTTAGTACTTCTAGTGAAAATTATTCAATAAAGAACAGCTAGAGGTACGCCCTGTGTGATCGAGGATATTTAGGCTCTTAACAAGAGGCAGTCCAGATCATTCTTACACAAGCTACCACTGCTAAATCCTAACTGACTAAATTGTATATTTAGTTTAATATAGTTTGAAACCTAGTAATTTCCATCGAAGTTTACATATTTTTTCAGTTATTTAGTAGTTACAGTAGTGTACTCCTTCTAGACTGTCTGACATCGATTTACTATCCAGCAAATACTATGGCTAAGGGTACTTCTAAAGGCAAGGGAGCCGCTAGCTCGAAGTTTACAACTTCAACAATCTAATGTTGTTAATTACGTATCTCAGGAGTCTACCCCTCCTGATACCAAATTTGCCCTATCTAACGGGACTATGGTTCATCCAGCCAGCGTTACACAGAATCTGACTGACTTAGAAGAGCTCGAGAGCAGAGTTAAAACAATACATAGCATATGAGCATATTTATAAGATGGCTATTCGTGCAGGGCTTGAACACCCGGCGCTGAAAGAAACCATACGTGAAGTATACCGACGCTGTACTGATTGTGAAAAGAGCCAGATCAAGCGCTATGGTCGGGCGCCCCTAAAAAGTGTGACAGAAGAGCAAACGATGCGCCGAGTCATAGTAGATTTGGTCAAACTCCCGCGATCCAAGCATACTAGCGATGTATTTATCTGTCATTTTTTATTTGTGGCTTCGGGCTATAACTTGCTTAATGCAATACTGAACAAACGCCCGCAAACAGTGGCAGAGGTATGCTATCACGTCTTGAATGACTTCGGTTTCCCCCGAGTACTATGTCCTGATAACGGTAGTGAGTTTTGTACCGACGTAATGGAGGCACTTATACTCGTATCAGGCATGACCCATAGGCGTGGTGTTCCTTATAAACCTCAAACGCCGGGTGAAAAAGAGAGGCGTCATAGAAAACTAAAGAAGCTATTCCGTACCGCACTAGATGACGTTGAGGATATGTGGTGTTATCATTTGAAATGGGTTCAGACTCAAATAAATAACTGCATGAATCCTCAAACTGGAACACCCCCGTTCCACTATTTCTTTGACCGCTATAGTGAATTACAAGCAACGTTGGACAAAACTGCGCCCAAGAAACACGTTACTCCGTGGCTACAGAAGATCGAGCATATGCAGAACGTTGTTTACCCCTGTTTACTCGAGCACAAGAATTGCGTCTTACTTAAAGCGTATGACCGATGGAATAACACTAAGAACATTGTTCAGTTTAAAGTTGGCGATTACGTTAACATCATAAATTGCAATGCCAACGTTACCGAACTCTCTTCTAAGACATTGGACCTTTTATTATTTCCTACCATGATGAGAAGAGTGATACTTACGAAGTGAATAACATAGATGGTACTAGCGCAACCAATCTAGGCACTCACTGTATCCCTACCCCCGAGCTCTCATTCGCTCGCCTCATCTACTATCGTCTCAAATAGGTCCAAATAAATGAGTCATACCGAATACTCAGGCTATTAGAGCCATCAAAGTGAATTTAGAACACTTTGGAAATATTGAAAAAACGGGTCTTGTAGTAAGTGCAACCGTCGTTGGGTGTTTTGTCAATTATATCTTTGACTTGTGACTCCATAACTGGGACATCAGAATCAAATGAGCAAGCGAATGAGCGAAAGAGAGTTCGGTAAAGTGATCTTGATATTTTAGACTGACCGGAGGCCGTGTTTCTACAAAGTGTTCTAAATTCACTTTGATGGCTCCAATAGCCTGAGTATTTGGTATGACTCATTCACTTGGACCTGTTTGAGACGATAGTAGATGTAGGATTTTATAAAGTAAGTTTTATAATCTCTGAACTCCTACATACAGGTTTTGTCTTCCCGCCAATCTCCAAAATCCAACAAGTCATTTTCTTCTTTTATAACTTTTCTTCAGATGGAACTTTATTTATATTAGCCAATGTATCAATTTGACTTACGTTCTTGTCTACCTACAAATTAGGCATGTGGTCAAGAACACTTGGTACTTCTAGTCAAAACTATTCAATAAAGAACAGTTAGAGGTACGTCCTGTGTGATCGAGAATATCAAGGCTCTTACAAAGAGGCAGTCCCGATCATTCTTTCAAAAGCTACCACTGCTAAATCCTGACTGACTTCAATTGTATCTTAGTTTATATAACATAGTTTAAAACATAGAAATATACATCGAAGTTTACACTGCGGTGTCTACAGGGAGATCTCTGTGGTGGTGGTAGAGCCAGATATAGTACTTGTCGCTGTTGTTGCTATTGTCACTGGAATGATTGTCTAATTTATTCTATTTAGTTCTACTTTTTGTTCTATTTCTGCTACTGGATCCCTTTGGTCTGCTTTGATTTCATGTGCTGCTGTACTCATTTCTTTCTCATCTGATGTTTGTGTGATTGATTTCAATGTTGATGCTTTAACTATTCCGCCGAATAGTGTTCTTTGACCAGGTAATACGGTTTTTGTAAGCCCATTTGAGGCCTTAGGCTGCCCTGCACCCGCACGAAATCCGCCTGAACCTACTTTGCGCTTTTTCTTAGCGGGCTCTATCGTTTGTCATCAGATACAAATAGTGTATACTGTAATACCGTTACGGCCAACTTTAGTTGCAACATTGTTTATTTATTTTTTCATTTATTCATAATTATGACACGCGGTGTGGGGGGGACTAAAAGTCAGGAGAGCTACACTCTCCAAAAGACCCTGAATATTAGTATTTGGAGGGCTCCGCCCTCCAAATTTATTCGCTCGCTCCCGACATAAGCAACTCCAGCCTGAGAGGCTGAGCGGGCCTAAATAAATATGCCCTAATTTTTCGATAATTACATGTTTGATCGTTGACAACGTTTATAAAAAAAGTTGTTGTTGACGTGATATTGTTTTTATATATCAAAATAATTAATCATAAAAAAAAATATATACAGTCACATATATATGTATATTTACTTTTTTTAGCACCCCATCATGTACTTTTTTAAAAGAAGCAAACCTAATTCATTATATCTGGTTTTGGACATAGTCCTAATTTGGGTTTCTAGACTTTTTCTAGAAACATTTCAAAATAATTTTGCAAAGCTCTACTGGTTCATACAGATATGTATCGATTTATGAACAGGATTGTGCACTTTTCGACCATGTCAAATCCTGGATTTCCATGTCGCGTATTAGCAATTTTTCTGAGGGTTCTCATATATAACAAATGCAAGTATTATTAGTTCATAACCTATCATTGTGGTATAGAGGGCTTATTATCCTTGCTCAAAAGCACCATTCACGTGCATTGCATGCCCAGCAATGACATCCATTTGGTGTGCGTATTCAAAAATATAGCTTCGTTATGTTTTCAGACTTTCGTTATACTTATATAAGCATAAAGAAACTATAATAATGTTATTGTAATTACTTGTGGGTGAATATGTAGTGAGTTTTGACCAAAAGTTTAGGAATTTAGGTTCATCGTGCAGTCGATTGCATGGCACACCAAATGGCGTAAACACACTTTTTTTCTCGATTTTAGCAGCTGTAGCTTGCATTACGTTTATAAGAATGTACAAACAATATCTGTACTTGACAATATCGATTTATGCATATATAGACGCAATAATCGTGTTTTGGACGATTCCCATGTAGTGTTAGACTCCTAAGAATAGGTGTTCTGCTTGTACTACGACCATGGCTCCTTTGCAGGTCATTTAGGAAATACTTAATCTGGAAATGTAACAAAAATATTGGGATTGAATAAAAATCCGGAATAAGACAATCTGGAACGCCTCTTAATTTTCGGCCCGATTTGTACCCCTTAGTATATGGATGGGGTGTTTTTTAAAAACAAATATATACATTTTTAAAAAAATAACAAAACATGAAATACATCTTCATCAAATTCTCAATGCGAGTCTGGACTCTGGACTCTGGAGTCTGGAGCTAACCCCAAACCGTTTTCCGTTAAAATTTTATAAATCGAATAAAAATACGTTTACGTTCAAATTTTATTTCATATGCGGTGCTTTGTATACTCGTAGGTGCAACTTGCGGGTCTAAACATTTGAGTGTGTATCATGTTCACGATACGAACCAATCTTATAAAAGAACTTAGATAAGCGTTTACGTTCAGCTTTTATCCCATACCCCCATAACGATATGAGCTTTGGCAGTCTGGAGTGAGTGGTCTAAAGAATCGAGAGTTCGAGAATCGAGACTCCAAAGTCATCGAGAGTTCGAGAATCGAGACCAAAGTCCAAAGTCCAAAGTCCAAAGTCCAAACCCATATTTACACATGAAGAGTCTCGTTGACTCTCGAACTCTCGAGCCTGAGAAAGAGTTGAAGTCTTGATGAGAGAACGGTTGCTCCGCAGTCCGCTCACCGCTGACCGCTCTCTCTCGTTCGCGCGAGAGGAACAAAATTAGAAGATCAGTGTCAATTTGGTTTTAAAAAAAAAAGGGTTTGTACGGACCACTGACCAGTAAGTGTAACCCAAATATGTGAAAAGCTAAATATGTAAATACAATATATGTACGCCGTTTTTTTATAAATATTGGCTCTTTTTTTATGAAAACAAAACTATATTTATAGATTTCTGAGTCAAGGCGGGCAAGGCCCTAAAGCCCCAATCCCCACAGGTTCAGGGCCCAGGGCTAAGCTCAATACGTTTTGCCTATATGCGATAGACTTTAAACGTAAACGCAAAATATTTTGGTTTTTCAAGTGTTTATTTAAAATGGATATCGGGGGCAAATCGACCATGATTTTTTTCCAAATTTGCACCCGAGAAACGATTTATCCGTTTCACGGGAGTACTATACTCGTTCCCAACTTGTAAAGACCATACCACGCTCATAAACATATCCGTTTCACGGGAGTACTATACTCGTTCCCAACTTACAAAGACCATACCACGCTATAAACATATTCGTTGAGTACTATAATCGTTTCCAACTTACAAAGACCATACCACGCTCGTAAACAAATTATTTTATACAAGTGATAAAAACAGTATTTAGTTAGGCGGTTAGGCCGCCTCGAAAAATGTCTAAACTTAAATAAACTTTGAACGTAAGGAATGAGGTTATGTCCGAGGTCCCCAAGCGACCAAGACCTTTTTTTTAAAAAGTCCCAAGACACAGATAAGGACTCAGGAGTCAGGGCCTCAGGGCTCAGGCATACTGGCATAATCTTTACTTTTTACGTTTTTGCTTTTTGTTTTCTACTTTTTATCCAAAATAAATAAATAAATAAAACACAAAACCATAGCCTTCAGAAATCAAACAACAAAACACAACAATACTAAATAATTAAAAAAAACAAATTTTCTAAATTTAGTTTTCGCCTTTATTGTATTTGGTTCTTTATGCTTTTGTTAAAACAAAATAAAAGAATAAAAAGGCAGAAAAAAAAGTAAACACCTGAAAAGGAAGCCGAAAATCCTTGTCCGGATATCCGATTGGCAAGTGGTAACTAAAAAGTACTTTGTAATTTAAAAATTATACTATATTTTGTTTTAAAAAATGTGTATAAAAATATGGTAAAGGTCATACATAGTCTTCTAAATTATTTAGACATGAACGATGAAGGTATGTTTTTATTTATTTTGTTTTATTATTTTCATTATTGTAAAAATCACAATGAGAGAAGATCAAAACATGGTTTTTAAAATCAAACCCCCCAATTATAGTAAGTACATAACGATAAAAATACTTTACAAGAAAAAAGGTTGTTTTTGAAAAAAAAATACACAAACCACCATGGACCATCAGAGTGTGCCAGTGACCAGTAGCAACTGACCACTCACCAGTCACCACTGATCTCACCTAATACTTTATATTTACACACGGGGTCCTGGACTTGGGTCTTGGAATCCTAGACTTCTGGGACCTGGGGGCTGGGGCCTCTCTCTACTCAGAGAGAGAGGTCTTTAGGGGGGACAGGGGCCGCTCGTGGAGTCGAGAGCTGTGTTAAATGTTACACTCCACTCTCCACTTGCAGTCACCACTCACCACTCACCCGGCTCCACTTTCCAGTCGCTCTACATAGTCGTCTCCGCAGTTTCCAGTCGAGGCAGCGCGAGCGGACCCCCCCAGCCCCATCGAGGGTTATTTTTTGTCCAATATATATTTATGTATGAATTTACTATGTATTTTAATAGACTCTTTTTGTATAAAAAAAATAATTAAGAGAGAATGACCAGGACTCCAGCCTCCGACCTCCGGTCAGGGGCCTCGGCTTCAGGTTAAAAACGAAAACAAAAAGGGGAGTGCGTTTTCTTCTTTCTTTGTTCTTTGTATGTACATTTTGTATTTTTTATTTATTTAAAAAACATAATGTAATTTTTAGTAAATATTTACACATGTAAATACATACTCACTCTGTAGTCTGTATATACATACGCGGGCCTGGGGCCCTGGGCCTTAAGGGATTGGGCAGGAGGGGGGGAGCCTGGAAGGGGCAACGGTGAATCGGTGATAAACCCTAAAACCCCGCCGTACAGGCGTACATAGGGCGGACGAAGGACAGTACACACTACACACTACTACACAGTATTTATTTATAAGGTAAATGCACAGTGGTTAGTTGGTCACATAGACATTAGTGATTTGACACACACTGACACACTCTCAGATAAAGAGACTCAGAATCGGAGAGACTTAGACACACACAAGAATTTCCAACACATATTGAGCAATGAGCAATTGAGCATATTAAGTTACTAAATTGAAACATTTCAGACGGCTATGATAAGATGTTAAACATTGCTTCTGGAAATAATTTACTTTCTGATACTGATTTTCGAAATAATAGTGACAAAAGTGTATTGTCATTTTCTCTATAAAGTTTATATAAATAAATATACTGTGTTTATACTATATTGTCGTATATTTTGTTTTTTTTATTTTCATAATTTCTTTTAGGGGTTTTTTTTTTGAAATATTTGAGGTGAATGATGATGGCTGCCACACAGAGGATATGATATATTTTAAAATAACATTTAGACTGGAAGACCGTGTGTCCGTAACTCCGTAACTCCGTATCTCCTTGTGTTGTGTATTTTTTTAACTATTATTTGTTTTGTTTTAAAAAAATTAAGAACAAATAGTCTATACTCAAAAGTGTACTACAGTAAATCTGTAAATATATATCTGTACGTAAGTCGTGATAGTGACAATTTACGTACGATGGTGGGTGAATATATATATATATATATATATATATATATATATATTTTTTGCAATAATGATAACAAATTTGAAATCGGGAATTGGCTGTATTCCATATTTATGTTTTATTTATTTTCGTACTACACTGGGGAATATGTAAAATATTCACTTGATTTCATAGTGAAAAAGCATATATATCACACACATAATGCAAAAATTTCGCATAACAACGGCAGTCTGCTACCGGCGTTGTCAGCATTTTCAAAGGTCTGTCATGTGCTACAATCAAGCAAATACGGAGGGTCCTTCTCAGGCAAACCACGAGACTACTATAGATAAAGTGACGCGCTCGCCTAATCCCATAGAGTCGGATAGTTCTCCTACAGACCTGGATTTGTTAGGGAGTGTGTGTAGTAGGGTAGACAGTAAACTTGGTTTAGACGCATCAAGGCCAACCGCACCTGTCGATGGGGACTCGAACTCGCCTATAGAGTTACGTCAGGAATGGGAAGCGGTCAGTATTGTGGACGACGATTTGCATTTGCATCGAAGCACGCAGATGCTGGCATATATTGACCACAGTCGCGAGACGAACTCTACGGAAGCGGGTTCACCTTCGTCTGTGAGGTCACTCGCGGAATCCTCGGATTCAACGGAACTAAAAGCGCCAATTAGAAATCAAGAATTGTGCACAAATTTGGTATATGTTGATGCCTCGCTGTCGAAGGCTGAAAAAGTGACAGAAGATGAAGTAGCAAATACTTCAATGAAAGAGCCCATTCTAATCAAAAGGATGCCCTGCTCACGCGGTATCACGCAAGATATTGCTTCGTTCAGTGAGGCTCAAGCGAAGCTGGCAAGTCAGTTCGACGATCGTCGACGCAGAACAAGGCAGAAAAGGTACATGTATGTGTCCCTCAGAACACAATTGGGTCATTCATATCGTTTAAGAGTTCGGGAGGCAGACACAGTAGAGAGAATCAAGTACAAGGTATACTCGAACACGGGTATTCCAATTGAACAGCAACACCTTGTGATGAATGGCAGCGAACTCAAAAATGATTCACGTACTGCACTGCAGCACGGTATACGCAAGGGGTGCTCAATAACTCTCGTTGTCAAAGTACATTCCGGTAATATACGCATGGAATATGTCCGTCCGGAGTGCTCGTCGCCTGAGCACTTCGACACACCTGTGGTAACTCAACTTAGAATGGCCGACGGGCGTGTAGAAATAATACCCCCGGAAACGAACGCTGTCGATCTACAAAACTACGTGCGGAAACTCGTTAATGACGGACAGCAAGTGTCTACTCACATACAAGTAGGTGGTAAGTGTATTCTGGTCTGTTTGCGACCACCGTCAACAGAAGTGGAGGAAGGTATGCTTGGCGTGATTCAGCCAGCAACGAGTGCACAAGATAAATCTAAGTCTGTCAACGGAGAGCTAGAAACTGTTGCATCCAAGTTCAAGCAGGAAGGCAGAAAGAAGAAAAAGGAAGACGAAGCTACCAAGAGTAAAATGGATGAAATCCGAGCGAAATTGGCTGCTCGAAAGCAGGATAAGAACAAGAATAAGATCAAGCCTGTCGGTGGCGTTCACAAATAGACAAGAAAGTAATAGTTTAAGAATGATACAAAGACCGGCGATTTCTTCAGCGAACGGTCTGATGAATGGGTGCGTACTTTTATATAGACTAGCCCGAAAATTGGATTTAGTAATTAATTAGTATGATGTACAACAAAATAGTTATTGATTAATAAATATTCAGTTGATTATAATTTTTCTTCTAGGATGGTCAGCCTCTAAAGGGTTGTGTAAAGAGTCCAATTTGATCATCTGGTGTTAGCACAGTTGGAATGCCACTTTGAACTAGTTTCGAGCTCCTACACTAGTGTAGGGGTCGTGTAGCTGTATATCACAGCTTCGATCATCTTTGGCGTGCCAGTATGGCACTCTAACATGTTTCAATTTCATTGCGCTGGTGACCTGCGGTGACGCTTTCCAAAGTTCACAAGCTAGCCAAGGACATTTACTGATCCAACACGGCGAGTTTACGTCGAATAGTATTCTCGCACACTTATAACGAGACTACTCATACATGGTGGAAATTCCAACCCGAATTCTGTGCTACGGTCGGACCACGAGCGCACCATTGACCAAATTTGAGTCACATTCCGAAAGATAGCTTCTCCCATGTCGACACCTAGATAGATGGACACCATGTGGTACACACGGAACAAAAAGCCAACAACTATGAGACGTTTTCGGATGCGACAATCCACACGTACCGATTTGAAGTTGCATCAGAGTATTTTCACCAGGGCAGATTCAGTGCGATATTATCTTGGGTTCAGTTCGCCGAAAGATTTGCTCCACATTTCCGGCGCAGCAAGGAATAAAATATACTAAGGCCACTAAAATCAGGTACTGGAAACGTAAACAAAATAGCGAATAGTTACAAAATATAGCCAGTTGTCGCTACATCAGAATGATGGGGCTGCTGGGATTGGTATAAGAATCGACCTCTCCTGCATTTCGTGCGTATGCAAAAGGGTCGGAGGTGAGGTTGAAGATCCTGTATGTACCCATTGAAATCATGGCACGCTCGTAGTCAGTAAATCTTCGGGTCTGTAGATACCATCGTGGAACATGTGAAAGGTCAACGTCGAATCCGTATCGACGATACCTATCGAAACACTGAAGCACCCAAGTAGAAAGAAGCCGATCAGGATACTGAAATAGGACGGAGTAAACCAAGGAATCTTGCCGACGTAGCATCCCCGGCTAAAGAGGGTGTCGTCAAAGGTCTAAAAGGTACCGCACACTGCGGTCGAAGTATATGCATACAGCAAACTTTAACCGCTCAACTATAATTGGGATTGACAACGACATGGAGACGCATGGAGGAAACGAATGTGTTGCGCTCTACTATATTTTGATAACAAGCAACAAGTCAAGCATGAGAATATCGCAACAGCGCCGTTTACTCGACCGCTCAAACACCACGAGCAGAATATTGATTCAATGCAGGATATACAATCATATTGTCAACACACCTTGTGAAGCCGTCGAAGACTTGAAACCAATTATCGATCCTATACAACAAGAATCAGGAGTTGCGTGTCGTTAGGCTGTGCAGCATCAGCAACGATATGCTGTCTTGCACTATTGTCTTCGATATCAGCAATTAGTAAAGCAGTACAGGAAATACAATAAATCTACATGTTTGTAAATTTATAGGAAGGAAAGTACATTGTATAACTCCACGTCTGCGACAAAATCAAAGTTCAGCATTGGATCACAATACACATAAAAGATATCAGCAACAATTGGGAAAAAATAATGCCTTACGCTTTCATTGTCAAAGTGTCACGTGCTGAAATGGGAACCACCACTTGAAGCTCAGCATCCGGAGACCTTCTGCCAACGACATATTCTAAGCTGCTTCCCTGAGCTCGTCGTGCACTTACCTCCTCCCACAATTTTACTACACATTACAAGGATATTCAATTGCTTTAGTGATACAATGGGAATTTGGTGCAGTCATGAGCAAGAAGGATATTCAATTGCTTTAGTGATACAATGGGAATTTGGTGCAGTCATGAGCAAGAAGGATATTCAATTGCTTTAGTGATACAATGGGAATTTGGTGCAGTCATGAGCAAGAATCTCACACGTGCCACACTGCCTGTACCAACAACCAATAAGGCTTGTGAAACTAATGAGAGTGGGTTCCGTAAGCTGCGAAAGAACATTGGAATCAAGTTGTGCACGAGTACACGTTTCATAAAAGGCAAATACGTTATCTGCTACCAACACTAAATCTAGATAAGGAGAAGGAGAACGAATGATGAAATACAATCGCCGAAAGCCAGTAATTCAGTCGCTCATAAATCTTCTAATACGTGTGCCTTAAGCAACTCTGCGATTGAACATTTAAAGTCCACTGGGTCGGGCAGAGGACTTGGCGTTTGTTGCACAGCTACGATTCTCGGTGTACAGGACAGTAGAATACGAGAGAAAAACTCGAACACAGAGGCACATAGAATATAACTATTCCTTGGATTCAGAACTTATACGTGCATACATAAAATCAATATAACTATAAGTATAGCAATAAATACAAAAATAAACGTAAACATAAATAAAAAGGTACTCACAAACACACACACACGCGTGCCCACCACACACATACACATATATAAATACATAGATACATAACTGTATGCATACATACATAAATACGAACACACACCCACACACCCACAGACACACACACACACACACACACACACACACACACACACACACCCACCCACCCACCCACACACATACACACACACACACACACACACACACACACACACACACACACACACACACACACACACACACCCCACCCACCCACCCACCCATATAACACATACACACACACACACACACACACACACACACACACATACATATATATACCTATATATATATATATATACATATACATACATATATATATATATATATATAAATAAATATACATACACATATACACATACATACATACATAAGTACATAAATCTCAATGCTAAAATACCTTTGATGAGATGTGCCACTACACAACGTGTGGGATGACTTAACTGCCCGTCGTCCAAATCTGGGCAAGCCATATCCCCTATAGTTTAGACGGTGGTCAGTCATGTGATTGATAATGATTTAAGATACTTTCATACAAGTCACAGACTCAATCTTAGTCTCATGGATCTCCCAAAAGCGACTTCGTCTATCGAGCCTTGAGAGTTTTTGTACCCTCTCTCGGATAAACCCGAAAACCTTATTTGAAAACCCAAATAAATTTCTAATCTCTCTATCCTGAATCAGTGATTTGAAAACAAATATAGATATAGAGCAAATAAATTCACAGCAGGAGATTTGTACAATAATATAAATATTGTAGAACATAAAGGCCATAAAAGCCTTCTATAATTGAACATAGAAGGACTTTAAAAAAATATTTCGTATTCACGAAGTGTATATATGGAACACATTAGCGTCACTAGCTACCACTAGCAACTTATCAACTAACTAGATACACACATCATGATTCTCCTCGATGATAAGAACAAGATCCTCAATGACACGCTTCAGAAGTTCTTATCAACGTAAGAAAATTGCACTACTGAATCGCCCTGTTGTTTGTATGGGAAATTATATTGGCGCTTTGGAGTTGCAGTTTTGTTGGTCTGCTTTGACAGTCAACATTTTATAGTTTCAGGCTTTACAAGAATACTATCTGTACGTCGGTATAACGGTCACTGCAGCAAAAAACACGTCCACCTTGTCAAATGTA
>LUCW03000953.1:32500-42354 GCA_001586965.3 Sphaeroforma sirkka | reverse complement strand
TATTGTTTTTAGTTAGTATTTTTTACATGTTTGCATTTTAGTATTTACCTTTATACACGTCTTTATGGATTTATGCATTGTTTTCATGTTTTAAGTTAAAAACAAGTTTGTTCAAGTTTATTTCATATGATTATACAGACTAGCCGAAAAATTTCTCGTTAGCAGCGTTATCGACGATATTTTTGATAGATTGATAGGTAGACAAGGCACCAATGAAAGTTGTGACCGCAATAATTGATAGGCAAATAACAATTTCTGTTGGCGTAGCTGTCCTTCGGTGTACACTTGGTTGTATTGATGCCGATGATTGGGACGCGGGATTGTACTTCTGTGCATCGTTCGAGTACTTTTCCAGTGTCATCGGAGGTACGCTCAGAGCTGGATCTGCGGCACTCTTTTTGGTCCAGAAGAGTGTGAGATAGAATAGACAGGGACACGTGAATGTTGATACTGTGATAGTTGTGGCTCCCAACAACGACATGACTGAAGAGAAGAAAGGAATCGCTACTGCTACGAAGTACGAGCATCCGATGATTAAGATTCGCAGTGTCATCATCCACACCAGTGAGTAAGGCATATCATCTATGCCCCACGCGAGTTCGATTGCGCGGTAAACCGGGTTCAGAATCACCAGGAATGCGGTCACAAGGTGAACCAATAAGAAAGCGGCCATCATCTTCGTTGCCCAATTGTTAGGCAGCACATCGAGTATGTTGTCGCCGTTTAAAATGGCAGCCCCATACACACCATACGAGACACAGCTAATGGTCAAATATATGAACATAGCAAAACTGAATGCGTAAACCACGGCCTTGCTAAATGTCGATCGTACACTCATCTGTAGGTAACTTTCAGGGAACACAATGTGCGCTGCAAAGGAGAATACGATAGTTGTTGCCGCTGTTGCTAGTTGCATGGGATTTTCAGTTTCAAAGAGTATTGTAGCAGTTCTCAACCCAATGGTTCCACCGTTGGTGGCCTCTGTTATGTCTTCGATTACAACAACAAGGAAAACCATCACCGACGCCAAAGCACCAGCGAATGAAATGACGGCTACGTGGTTTAGTGTCTTGATACCGGTGAACGGGATTAGCAAACCGACAAAGATAAGTGCCCATAACTTCTTGTCTAATGCATCAGGTCCGAAGATGATACCGAACATGTTCTCGGCCAAAATGATGAAGACAACAGAAGTGCCAAGACATGTCCCGTATAAGCCAAACCCTGCCAGCCACTTCCCCGGAGTCTTCAGAGCTGCAAATCCCAACTCAGTGTACGATATCACAAAACATCCCGGTTCTTCATTAGCTTCTTCTAGACAGACACCAAGTAAGTGACCGGTATACATGGACGTGATACCTGCCAGGATTACACATGGAATTGCAAAGAGCCATCCGCTCTGGGCGAAAGCAAGAGGCATGGACATCATTCCGACGCCAATTGTTACCGTCACGATATTAATGACGGTTTTGACAAATGAAGCTTGCCCCTCTCCCTTAGCAATATCACTGGAGGCATCTTCGCTTGCAGTAAAGATATTTCCAACATTAACAACAATACTCTCTCCCTTTTTATGGTTGGCGGCAACTGTATTAATGTCCCCCATTGCTATATCCTGTACTCCCACCATACTCGGCAATGTTGATTGTCGTTGTGAACTGAATGGTAGAGGGTTTTATTTGTTATGACGAGCTTTGGATGACCTGACTTGTTTTATACCCTTCTTGTTCATATAGAAAGCTATGAAATAGTTGTTAACCTGACGGAGTGGAGGGAATCGGAAAATAAAAGGGGTGAAAGAGCTGATAAATTGGCAAATACCTGGATCTGCTTGTACAAAAATATATAAAAGAAGGGTAAACGATACTAGTGTGTACATGTTATGTATTTAACACCGTAAAAATACATACTTTAAAGTTCGAGTCCTCAGCTCCGGCTCCGACGACTTCAGTGAGTTCTGAGATCTGTGAGAGTGAGGAGTGGATACTCGAAGAGTCAGAGTCGAATGTAGTATGTACTGAGATAAATTAATACATTGTAAATGCTTATATATATATATATATATATATATATATATATATATATATATATATATATATATATATATATATATATATATATATATATATATATATATCGTCATATCGTTTGTCACAAGTTATATATATATATATATATATATATATATATATATATATATATATATATATATATATATATATATATATATATATATATATATATATATATATATATATATATATATATATATATATATATATATATATATATATATATATATATATATATATATATATATATATATATATATATATATATATATATATATATATATCGTCATATCGTTTGTCACAAGTGAACTTCCGAAGTTCCGACTTCCGAGTCAGAAACGAATGATGAACTTCCAAGTCAGAATGTGAGAATGTCAGAATGAGTGAAGGCCTGAAGGACCTGAAAAATAAAATGTTATGACTAAAGATTTAACATGGGAGTCATTATGCTACTCTATAGTTGATAGAGCAGATTGTATTTAAAACTGGTTTTCTTATTGGTCTTTTATTTAATATTTTAAAAGATACTAAGCAAGCATTTTATTTTGGTATGTATCAAGTTCGGAGATCGAGCTCCTCACTCTCAGAGTCAGTATGTACTATAATACTTGAGGAATGGAATAGTAGTATGTACTATAATACTTTTAGAACTACATCTCCACTTCTCCAGACTCCCAGTCCTGTGAGGTCACAACTCACAACTGAGGTTGTGAGATTTGAGCTGACTTCTCTCCTGAGTTCTGAAGTTTGAAGTATTTAGCATAAAAAATAGGCATAGAAATTAAAAGGTTCGTTGAGTCATCGAGTTAGTACTGCAAGATAAGCAAATGGGCAAGTTCGCAACGCTCCATCACTCAGCTAACAGGACAACAGCTAAGAAGATTAGAAATTAGAAGTGAGATGAGAGGCTAGTTCCGGGAATATTCCAAATACATTTGAATTTTCGACATATATGCATATGTATACTTTTGCAATCTAGAGATTATTACTTTCAAGGATCCTGGAAACTGCATCCTGCACATGCCTCTCAAAGTTACCTGAAGACAAAGTGTATTCTCTGCTTGTTGTTTTATTCCTGTGGATCCGTTAAAAGCGCTACATGGCACTGAAGCATTCATAGATGTCAAGCAACCGATATGTACAATTAGTTGCATCAAAGAAAGGTACCGAACTACACAACAATGAAGATGAATTGATGGTCTTTGTGAATTCGTGAGAAGGTTGTAGCGTAGTATAGGATACGTGAATCCGTGGAGGCCCGCTATCTACGGCGAGTATTCAATATGATGGTTTAATACCAGAGTATTGGTGTTGGTGTAACTTGTGATGTTTGCGCTGCCGGACTTGTGTAACAGCTTGCTGTTAGTGCGAGAATAGCACATACCGTCGGTTTTGTTATTGGTCATCATACATAGTACAATGGGTAAAAAATTCCCTCTCATGGCCAAAACAATTATTTTAACTCTAACCAGTTCATCACCATCCAGAATACGCGCTGAGAATATTAGATAAGGTTTACAGTACTGATACTGATATTTATCGATCACTGAACTATCGTGAACCATTGATATTGATGATTCACTCTGAGTTCCTTACCACAAAATATTCCATGTGATATAATAACACGAAACATCAGAGCAACAATTGAAGTCAGAACTTTACACGATGCCTTTTCTTCATATTTTTGACTATTTTTCAAAATCAACTTTCAAATGAATCGACTCAGGGGTCGATAGGAAAGCTTGTCGTTGTATTATATCGCCAGCATCGACTTCTACACACATCACGATGCGATGTCTACATTTAGTACTCGTCAAGAAATGCAAGCCAAGGCCACTTCACTAGACTATTTATAACTTTTATAACTTTTTTATACTCTAAATACTGTGATTGGACTTCTAAATACTGTGATTGGACTTCTAAATACATGATTGTTTTATCATTTTCGAACAAAAACTACTTGTTCGATAAATATTTCTTCTCGTACTCTTCTTTCGACAGTCGCTTACGGTAATGTTCCGTATCGCTCACCGCATTCAGCTTGTCGGCAGCCTGCTCGGCCGTTAAGTCTCTTTGAGGCTCTCCCAGCATTTCAAATCCTACCATGAATTTCTTTACCGTGGCGGAACGCAGTAGACAAGGGTAATAGAGCAGATGCATCTGGGCAAAGGAGTAATCCTTGCCATCCGTGGGTGCCTGTGTTGGGTACACAAGTTTCATTATATTTATGTGTTGTCCGAAAGCGCCGAAGACAAGAGTGCTGGCTGAGCTTGTGATTTTAATTTACAGTGCATTACGGTGGACCGAATTCATCATTGTTTTTCAAATGTATATACACGTGTACATACAAAACACACACACGGATATATATATATATATATATATATATATATATATATAGACACACACCCACACCCACACCCACACCCACACCCATATAGATCTTTGACATAATGTACACGTACACGTACACAATATATATATATATATATGTATATGTATATACCACGATAGTTATATAGCCTGCAGGATGTCATATATACTCATATTAATATCATACTAATTTATGGTATTAAATTCGATTAGCAAAATTACCTGATGAATTCCCATTGAGTATGGGAACGAACATTCGAACAGACTATCATAACGTCTGGTCACTCGCCCCATAGCATTGGCTAGTCCCGACTTTGCAGCATCGTCGAGATCAGATAAAGACCTGAAAATAAAGAACAGAATATAGTCAATGTTTAGTGGCGAGTAAGCAAATAGGTGGACTGTCAAGATTGAGATTTCATAACTAAGATTTCGTTGTTTCATTGTTAAGATTACAGTGCATTGTTAATATACCACTTCAACGGTATTTGGCTCTAAACTTTCGCAAGTCGCAAACACAGGCCGCACGACCAGCTACAACGTTACGATGATACAGACAGGTAAGACGACCTATCTCTGCGCACAAGGCCTACTCCCCTGATACAATCAGCAATACAGTACACACAAACGGACGTGTTTATAAAGGGCCTAGTTTACGTTATGAGTATGCAGCGGTGCACACAGAACTGCTCCAGATATGGTACCCTTCACATACTTGTAGTGGCGACCTGGGGCTGGCATAATCATCACCTCATACGGCCACGCAGCCCAAAAGGGAATCACCGCTACGAAGTATTCGTTCTGAACGATAACCCGAATTTTTTTCTCCACTTCTTGTTCAACGTAGTCTTGCAAAAGGAGTTTACCTTTCGCCTTCTTATAGTTTGCTTGGGATTCCAGTGACACGCGACTGTTTTCCGGTATGAAACTACCAGACCAGATCTGAATATTGCAACAGGCGTGGGCATGTGGAGGTTAGTTCGAGCTACAGCTACTGTTAATAAACTCTTGTGATCGTAATGATCTAGTTCACTATACTAATTTGACTACGAGGTCCGCGGGCAAATGTTGAAGCTGTTATGCAACACATAGAATCATATTCAATATGCACATTACAAAATAGCAAGGTCACTAAGGACACTATGAGCACCCAACTCAATGCTCCCAAGTGTAAAACGGGCCACCTACCTGACCATGGGGATGAGGATTAGAGCAGCCCATCGCAGCGCCCTTATTCTCGAAGATCTGAACATAGTTAATGCTCGGTTTGGAACCCAAGTCCTCATAGTGAGTTGTCCAAAGTGTCACGATGGCTTGTATCTCCTCCTGAGTCATCTCTGCGATGGTGAGGTCGTGTCGGGGATGGAAGCACAGCACACGACATTCACCTCGCACCTGTGAACAGAGCACACAGAATGGAGTGAGTTGAATGTGTCATGTGATGCAGACTATGACGATTCATTTGGATCTGACCCTGCAACACAATGAACCGGCATCTAAAGGCAAGTTGTAGTGCACCTTGCTGCAGTTGCGGCGAGTACGCATTTCCTCAGAAGTATTGCATTGGGACTCTACGTATTCGTTGGAATTGGACAGAACATCATAAACCAACTCAGTATCAAAATATCGAGACGAAATGACATACGCAAAATGCACCTTGCTAAATGAATTTAGCAATAAGTACTTCGTCAGCCAGAATAACCAGTATATGACAACTATACAAACACACGAATAATTCGTACGGTATGCGTACTTCTGCATAGCCGCACAGACCGACATAGGTTTGTATTAAGGCTTACACACACGTATGTGTGCATACCCATACACTTGTAGGCATGTGCATAGACACCAGTGCTACACACGCATACATAAATAGCAATCACCAGTGCTACACACATATACATAGATAGAAGTCCATTCTAATAGAATTTACACCTAACTTTGTACTAAAAAAACCATGATTCGACTTACCGCCTCCGCGACGAACAGATCGTTATTTTCTACTGATCCCACCTGACCATTTGGAGTGTTTGGCAGGAGAGCTGAGAAGTCATTTGTGAAGGCAAAGGTGCTCTCATACTCTGGATTGACTTCTCCGGATGTCCTCACGGCACCAGGGAGAAGGTTGTTTTTGGGATCGTAGGGTCTGATGATGAATGTATTACTGGGATTAGTGGTTTAATAAGTTTATGCGAGGGTATGGCCATGGCAACAAATGCGAATCAACGGGCATAGATAAAGTAGAAGCGCAACGCAGTTAAACTACGATCCGATGACAGCCACGTAAATGCATACGAAATGGCTGTATACCAGTATGTTATATTACAGTACGACATTTGTATATCATACATATATATATATATATATATATATATATACATATATATATATATATATATACATATATACACACATACACACACACACACATCATCATCACATATATATATATGAATATATATATATATATATATATATATATATATATATATATATATATATATATATATATAATATACACACACACACACACACACATATATATATATATATATATATATATATATATATCTATGTATGAATACACACACATATATATATACATATACAGGCATATATATATATATATATATATATATATATATATATATAAATATACAATACACACACACACACACACACACACACACACACACACACACACACACACATATATATATATATAGCACATAGTGCACATGATCATCACTGACTTCTTCTAAACTAGCTTATAATGCGAGTCGAATATAGTGCGTAGATGTACTTGTGTATCGAGGTCCAACATGTATTCATAGATTGTCAGTGATATACAATTTGAAACCGGGAAAGAAGCCATCACAACGTCCAATTGAACAGGCGGCAACATAGATACACATACTATATAATCACAATATACAAATACTATACAATCACAAGAATATAGAGAGAGAGTATGACATCAGCAACTTCTTATCCTTAGAAATTCAATATTATTAAGGTCAGTAGCCGAACTTTCAATGGTCTACTCGAGATCAATTTTTCTGGATTTAACAGAGATTAAAATTTTGCACTTATATAACAATCTCAACTTGAAATACTCACGACCAGATTTTTTCGACACATACAGGTCAAACACTACCTGATGCCATAGATACGTTCATGATGCATACAATTATAATACTCAGGATTACTAAACAGGCACGCCGAGATGTCACACCTGTCTTCATTGACGGTCTCTTTGCCACCCTGCCAGGGACGCTTCGTGCGATGGGGACTACACAGGAGCCATCGTTGTGTCAATGGATTGTAGCGTCTGTGCGGGTGTTCATTATAGTCAAACCTCAGGTCCGCCATTATGAGATAACAAGGTTAATTAGGTGATGCTGAGTGTCGAGCGACGAGTAAGAGAAGCAACACCAGCTATTATATGGTCAGGCAATCTCTCTCGCTCACTGTAATTCCTGCTGCAGGCGATTATACAGTGGTTATCATAGTATGGCTATGCATCCATAAATAATTGAACTGATAAATATACAAAATGCATTTGTTTTGTTTTTATAAACATTATTAAAAAACAACATACAATGCTCAAAACTTGAAAACCCATGATGTTTTCTAACCCTAAATAATAGAGGATAGGTGTTTGACTTTGTCGCATACCTATTCAGGTATTTATTTACATTGAGGATCTCAAAAGGCAAAATATGAAGAATAAATGAGGAGTAAATAGATTGTGGTATATGACAGGAGTATGTACTGGACTCTCACTGCTCAGCCTCTCAGGAGTCAGGACTATGTCCTGCGGCTGCCCAGGGCCCAGCCTGCCCACTCACCCACAGCCCCACAGCCCTCACACTAGTACCCTGGTTACTGGGCCCTGGGCCCTGGGGTGAGTCTGTGAGTGACTGGTGCAGGGCTAACTTTGAATCCGTTTTTAAAGGGATCCAATTAAATACGGTTCAAAAGATTGAACAATATTAACCTATTTTTCTGATTTTTCGGACATTCAAGACACTATGGCCTAGAAAATAATCATAAGTTGCACCTCTGGGCTCTAAATATGCACCCAAAAGGACAGTTATACAGCATAAAGGAATATCGTTCATCCTAAACGTATTTTTAATATTTCAGAAAATAGGTTGTCACTTGTCACTTGTCAAGTTGTAAATTGAAGTGTACAGCTTTACAGTTGTCAGCACTTATTATTAGCAGCAACCTCAGCCATCCTGAGGACTTTGGAGTCTGGTCACCTGGGGCTGGGGGCTGGGGCCCGGAGCCTCGGTGGTCACTCTGGACTGTTATGATTGATTCCCCCCAGACTCCCAGAGTATGTAGAAAGAGTTGTATTCAGGAGTAAGCTATACATAGTAAATAGTGTTTACTTATATTTTTGTTCAATGAAGGCTATGTTCTTTCAAAAAGAGAAGAAGGCGTACATAGCAGACACAGTATCTCTGCTATAGAGTATATAGATAAAAGTAGCTCAACACAAGTAGCACAATCATACAGTAATCAACATATCGACTTATCTAGTCGTAAACAATATCAAATATGTCGCTTCTTGAAGAATGTAAAAAGGGGTTTGAGGCCAAGTATGGCTGTGCCCCCACCGCGGGCGCGTCAGCCCCTGGTCGCGTAAACATCATCGGTGAACACGTAGATTACTGTAGTGGATTCGTGCTCCCCATGGTATGAGTTGTTAATAGGATATTCTATATACTCCTGTTACGATGTAAACGGAGTGAGTTACATAATGCTTGCGTAGAGCATCGAGCGTGATGCATCTTAGTGTGACTTAGTTTCGCCCGTGACGTGATTGCACAACATTAGTCGATGCGTTATGGCAAGTGTGAGTCTGACCCTCCTTTTATGTCGTCTCTTCAACATCCTTCTATTCAATCGCATATTGTTTGCACGCCTCTTATACTCTGGTGCTCTGTAGGCGTTGACAAAGCGAACTGTGGTCTGTTGCAAACCCAACGACTCCAAAACAGTTCGATTTTCATCCACAGAGGATATTCCCGACATCGAATTTGAGTTAAACGCCGCTAATCTTGGTATGTACTTTTATGTATGTGGCATCAATTATCACTACCAATACGTGCTTCAATGTCTACAAGTGTTTACATCTAGACTCTAGTGTGTGCATCGGTTTATGGTTTCTAAAAGGCAACATTGATCGCTCGTGCAAAATGTCCATAGTCGCCTGTTGGTGTATCTATCTAACTGTATTCGAGACTGATCTCATTGATCAATATTGACTGACTCATCAGATTCTCAATGCATGATCTGTGTAAACGAAAAGTACAGTACAGCCCACTCAAGCCAAACGCACATTACGCAAATCCTTTCAACTATTGGTGGCATCGCATATTTTATAAGAACATGTAT
>LUCW03000953.1:12500-27500 GCA_001586965.3 Sphaeroforma sirkka | reverse complement strand
GACTCGTCCTGAAAATGCACAGCCGTAGAGCAGATAATGGCTTGGCGCATAGAGTCCAGCATAGAGCTGGAGTAGCCCCCACTCACATCTGTGCCTAGTCCTACCTTGATATCGCTTTCAAGTAACCGGCGCACGTTCAAGCAGCCGCTGGTGAGTGAAAAGTTGGAGTTCGGGCAATGTGATACACCGGCGTTGTTCTTGCGGAACAGGTCGATCTCCTCGTCGCTGAGGTGTACGCAATGGGCCATGATAGACCGGTCTGTGAGCAGGCGGTGGTCATCGTACACGTGTGCATAGGCCGCACTCTCGGGATGCAGGGTCTTGACCCACTCAATCTCGGGCTTGTTCTCACACAAGTGCGATTGGATGGGGATGTCGTACTTGGCGGCTAACTCGCCCAGGCCGTGCATGAGTTCTGAACTGCAGGACGGCACAAATCGAGGGGTGATGACGGGAGTGATTCTCTCCGAATAAGGCCCGTTGATGACGTGCTGGATGAATCTGCAAGTAGGAACGAGATGCTATGATTAGCAATGAGCAGAATATAGCAGTGATATAAGGAGATGGAAGATAGTGACAACGAAGGCGTGGCTCACACGAGGTTCATACAAAAGTTCATCTAATATAAAGTGGTAACATCAAACGTCGCCGTAGTGAAACAGGGAGGAAAACGGTGGGTTAACAAATATATTCCCAGATGCAACAATCTTTACCTAAGGCCTAATACGTGGTGTTCACTTGCCTTACATACAGCTCAAAGCAAGCACTATTATTCAGTTAATATCATCTTAGCAGGTACGTCACGCACGTGCACGCATTGAAAAACGAGGTTACATATTCAATACACCCCGATAGGCAAACCACATTACTAGCGAACGTCCAGATAAACGGGAAAAAAAAGTAAACAGCCCATATAGAACATACTCTTCCGTATCGCCCAAGGAATCGCCGGTCTCCTCCCTATAGTAGTCAGGCGAGTTGCGGTCCATGTTGACCTTGCCTACAAATGCTCGCTGACCAATCTCACCAATGGTTTCAACAAGAATCTGGTAGAAATGGCGGGGTATATTGAGAATGTGTAAGTATAGTCCATAGGTATGCAAGTTTCTACACGCGCCAGAAGCAAAAATATACACTAGACGTGTACCAAACGATGGCCAACGATATCACGTGTAGCATGGTTTTGGGGTTTTAGGATTTAGGATTTACGCTTGCGATTTACCTTGCTAGCCTCCAGGTGGATGGTGGCAAAGTATGTATTAGTAGTAGTTCCCGTGTCTAGTGTGCGTTTCACAGCCTTCTTGTACGTTTCCTTGGCAAATTTCTCGCAGCTATACTTGGACTCCACCGGGAATGTGTATGTATTCAACCAGTCCAACAGAGTCAAATCATAACCTGTGCCTGCAAACGCATACTGTGGTGCGTGGTGGTGCGTGTCTATTAAACCTGGCATAATAAACTCGTTTTCTCCAAGTCGTACAATATCCGCCTCAACTAATCCATGTGTTTGCATCATCTCAGGTAATTCATCCTCGTGTCCTGTGAATGCAATCTGTTTCAGGAAAATACGCAACGATAAAAAGATGATTGAATGAGAGTGCGATGGGAGAACCAGTACTATTTCCGTACCATAACCCTCGAAGACATCAATTTACACACAACAGTAATACTTTCGAACCTCCGAAGTGAAGCATACTTAGGTGCATCCCTATAAAAAAGCATTGCCGTGTCATAAAAAAACATGCTCAGCATACCTTGCCATCGGTACACACGCCCACCACACGCTTCTCAACGACCATCTCAGAGAATGCCACTGACTGCACAAAGGTTCCCACAAACACATGATCTAGGCGACTTTGATTGCCCACGGGTAAACTAACATCTTCATCGAAGAAAGCACTATCCTTACGATATGAGTAGGTGTCTGTCATTGTATACAAGCTTCGTTTTTCTATAACAATATGTATAGATATGGTAAATACATACTATGTGATCGGATGTAGTATTACATGCTGTGGTTATATACAATGCTAAAATACTTTTATAAAATATGTAAATACTGCGTTTACTCTACACACACTCTCTACTAGTTGCTATTTTCTTTTTTCAACGTCTGCGCCACCTTTCGTAAAAACATCAAAAGTCAACATTAGAAGACAGGCTATGGCCTGTGTATTTTTTAAAAACGCAGTACTGCAAAAGCAAGCCCAGTAAGTGCCTGCCGGGGCAGTGCCAAGTGTCAGCTACCACCTCTCAACTCATCAGTGATCAGGGCATCAGGCACTCGGTAACACTAGTTCAGACTGTTCAGTTTATCATACAGTAATAAATACTATGCCGTCCAGTTCTTCACACTGTCAAGATAAAAAGCTTTTTTATTGCCAAAAAACATACATAAATACTCCCACTGTGTGGAATTCCTCAATTTATCATTTTTTAAACTCAGCGACACTGGTGAGTCATACACTATTCTGTTTATCATACTGTGAGCTATGTATTAAATTTACGTATTATATCTATTTATCACGGTAAACAACCAGACGAATAGTAGGTCTTAAACCAATTAACGACATTAACTACCATCATTTCAAACAAGACTAGGATAAAATACAACCTTATATAGTGATCATCGAATTGTCACGACTGGGCTGGTGTTTGGTGGTGGTGCGCCAAATTCATATTCCTATGCGGGTGAGCTGGCAGCCAATGAATTGATAGTAAATGGCTTTTTACTCAGAAAGTTGCGAATATTTCAACATAGTAGACACAAACTGGTAACTAGTTACGAAATTACGTACATTGCTGAAGTGCTATGCGGATTCCTATTGGGTACTAAGTTGGAGATGACGGAATATGGTTTGCACAGCCTGTGATTATAAATAGTTACGACGTAAAACAGCTTTTGTTTTAAAACAAATTGAGGTACATATGTACTGCAATCTTTTTTTTGGACTTTTGTGATGTTTTACTTTTTATTTTGGTTTTGTTTGAGTTTTGACCCAGTCTGAACTTCTGAAGTCACTAGTGTCAGTGTGTCACGCTTCTTCACAACACAAGATCAACAGTGAGTCATCACTCACCAGTCAAGTGACTACTGACCTGAGTGACTGAGTCCTGAGTCCTGACTTTTGACTAGTCTGACACTCTGACCAGTCGGACAAGTTTGGTCAGTCTCTCAGACAGACAGATCTAAAAGGCTCATTAACGAGGACAGAGGACTCGTGAGGCAGGGCTCATTACGCTAAGCGTAAACACGTCTTCAAAACTTTGCGTTAGCGGTAAACGGGATACGTTTTCGTACCTTGGCGATGAAGACTGCCAATATATTGGCATATGCCACCCAACTATTTCTGCAAAAAATAGGCGATTACCTGATATATGCATTGAACTTTTGTAGTTTTGGATCCGGACCAATGTATATTTGTCACTTGTTGATCTATTTAGAACAGTTCCTGAATTTCTTTTTTTAAAGTTATCGTTTTGGAAACACCAGAATGAATACGGTATGCGTAAAAACTTTTAAATTGTCTTAAAACGTAGTACGTTTTCAGCTACATACCTGGTACGTTATGAGGCCTGTCGTGAGGTGCAAATGGCCAAATGTTCAATGTATTTTTAATTAAAATATAGCTCATGATAAAATTTAAAAATGAAGCATAAAAAAACATTTTTGTTTGATTATGTTTATGTTGTTTTTGTTTTTTGTTTTTTAAAAACCCCCAAATAAATACATAGCCTCCTTCTAAATAAATTGTAAATAAATAAATACATACAATATATATATATATATATATATTTTGTTTTTAAAAATAGTTGTCTGGGGTTTGTTTTTAAAAACAAATAACAAAAAAAATAGAGAGAGCAGAAGACAGCGCGTGATGCGTCAAGAACACAAGGGCCAGGGTCCCTGCCCCAGGGCCCGGGACTCAAGGGCCAAGGCCTCAGGACCTGCTGAAAAAGAGGGACAGACTGCCAGATTGGCACTGTTAACAGCGACAAGTGTCTTAGGTCTCTCAGACTCTTATTGGTGACAACTGACACAAGAAGTGTGAACTGTAGTGTGAAGTGATAAATAAGCATGTTGGTTTCTATTAGTGTCACGGGCTCACGGCGTGCCAACTGTGTGACTGTGTTCGATTCGCACCAGTTCGCCACGGACGAATCATAGCCTCCTAAAAATGTTAAATTTTGAAGACTACCTTTTCCTTTATTTTAGAGGGCTCTGTGAGGAAATGAATAAATGTAAAAGACTAAAAGTTCAATAAAGCCAAAAGACAGCCAAGCCGCTTTTAGTCTTTTTCGGCTCAACACTCAACAGTAAACAGTGTATGTTCATTTTTTTTAAAAAGTGATAAGGTATGCATGTATGTATAATATTATTAAGCCTTAGGCTTAGGGTACCCTGTTGCCACTCACCATTGCATCATGTCTATGTTCTTATTGGAGGCTATTTATGAACATTTCCCCTTAGAAAAATATACATGGTTTTATAACGAAAATAGATCTAAACTACGAGCTGACATTGGGCTGAGGGCCTGAGGCACGCCAGTGACGACACGTGAATGCTGCACTTTAGCAAACCAAATTCCAGCAGGTTAGAAAAAGTAAAAATGACAGCCGACAGTGACGGAGTGACCTGAGTGACGACAGCCGACAGACTCTCGAGTCTGGACAACGGTGTCGGGTGTATACCTGTGTCTTACTCATTATGTCCTGCGTCTAAACTCCAACATCACTCACATCATCGTATCGTGTCGTTTTGAGAGTGCACCGTGTCGTATCACGAAACACGGAACACAGCGATTGCAAAATTTTCAATTTTGATACAACTACTGTTATAATATAAATATACGTATATGGTACAATAACATGCTTATAAGCTTTAGACTTGTACGCCCTTTTCACTGATATAATAATTAATCTTGTCTAGATTCTCGGCACACAAAGTAAATCTGAGGACGTAAAAGCGTCAAAGTCAAGAGCTTTTTTGTCTCCTGGTTATGGCAATAAACGATCTATTCGAACGCTGAAATTGTGGCTACAGAGTCCAATATGATAATAGTGTTAGTTTAAATTAGTCTCAATCAGCTACATTACTGGCGTGTATAGGTTTATTTCCATAACCTGCAGTATAAGTAGATATCTCCATATGTTCATAAAACCCTGGATTGACTGTATAGTCAAATGCGTTGTAATCCTGATGAGAAAATAAATTACACTGTCGAGAAATCGCGAAGTATGCTTCATCTGCGCAGCATCAATCTCGTCACTGATTGAGAGTTATAAGGCGTAGGTATTGTACTAATTTGTCAGATGAGTAGTGTGGATAAACCTACACATTCCGTCAGTTTCGATACATGTATACCCGTGACATTTCGAACTTGCGCACCTTGGCCCGTATTGTGCGCATCCATACCGTTTGAAATATATATAATGCATGACGGGACGAGATGAACTATCGGTGGCCGAGTATTTGTTTGAGTGGGCAATGCAATATTTTCAAATTTACTCAAATGCATTCGTATACATATACTTAATCTTTTGTACGTATAAACTGTATAGAGCGAAAAACAGTTCACGAGTGAAAGATAAATCCTCCAGGATCACTGTAAATACATGGTTTTTATTCAAACAGAACACTAGTATTAGGGCTTTAGGATTTAATCAGGACACTAGCATTCAATAGTTCGTTTATAACGATGTGTAAATGCACATTTGAATATGAATATACGTTTATGATCAGAGATAGGTCTTTCAGAAATGGGTGAGAATGTAAACTGAAGGACTAACCAACAATTCTAAATAATATCTTAACGACGAACTACTCTACTGCATACTACCTGTTAATTTGCTGTATATTGGAACGCCAAGATTGATCGTCGCCCATCGATCAAGAACATTCTGAAGGCTAAGATGTGAGAAGGCAATACATGCATACTTCATATTAACTATAAAAGGCACAAATATATGTCTTCATTTGGTAATATCTATAGCAGGGTTATCTAATCGTACAATCTTTAATGTTGTTTGACGTGGTGAACGTATTCGAGACGAAAACAATCTCTTCCAATTGATATGAGACCCATTCGCCCGAAGGTAATCCGCACACATACACAATTGATGTGTCGGCTGGCAAAAGTATATCTAACCTCATCAACAAAACTACAGACCGAAAGTCTAAGCGTTTCAACGCGAGCTATCAGTTTGTCGTGTTCGGGTGTCAGTTGGGTATAGCCTTGTAGATATGGTGCAAATAATGTCCAGCTGATCCGTGCTTTGTTGAGTGTTGGGATGTCATAGCACACGGTACACGTGACTGAGTGCAGCATTTTAACGACATTTTTGATCTCTAAACCAGAAACGGACTGAGATGTATGTGAAGGCAGTGCACTGAGCAACCATTCTTCCGATCGCTGCAGGATGTAGATTCCATATCCAAACTAGTAATGTACCGATATCCAAGCGAAAGTGAAACCGGTACAAATACTAGAGCTATACCAGATCCATATACTTCAACCTATCGGAATCATTGTTAGTACGATGTCCAAATCACCGATATCCCAGAATAGCGGGCCAGCTAGACGGCATCGGGGCATTGTGACATTCAATGATGCCTAAGATTGAGTGTGTGACGCTCATCAACAAGCAGCAATCCCCTCAAAACAGAAGACACCGATGTGGGTCGCATCGAGCCACAAGGAACTGCCAATACAGTTTGGCAGGCGATGCCACGGCCGCATGCACAATCAGCCCTGGCGAATGCATGTACCTAAATCACCGTCTGTTTCCGCCAGTGGGGGATTCCTGTCTCTATCAGAAGGTCCTCCCACATATTCATCACGCGCTGACTCTTGGCCTGCAGAATAAGACAGTCCCCATCGGAGAACGCCAGCTTGATGCGGGGGCGCGTCTTGATACGCCCCGCCTGTACCTTATAGTCGCCGTAGTTCGGCAACACCACTGGGATGAACATCGTCATGGCAACGTGCTCGGGCGATAGCTCGTACACCCTATCTCCCGGAACTCCCGAGGCAAAGTCCTCGTACTTCTTCCACACACTCAGATAGCGTCTGTCGTGCAATGCGATGTACCGCTTGTTCCATGGGCCTGTGGTCATCATCAGTCCACCCCCGCCCTGAGCCCCAAAATTGAGTGACACCCAGCCCTGAGCGGACTGGTGTAGGGTCTCCAGCTCCGAGTTAAACAACTCGTTCCGCGTGAGCCACATGCGCGCTAGGGCGTCCTGGTAGCGCTTCAGTAGCGTGCTGCGGCTGCTGGCGCTGACAAACTCCGACACGCTGATCAGCCCGTCGCCGCTTTTGTCGCACGTCTCAAACTCGCGGTCCACGACGACGTCAAAGTCCACCACGTCGCCCGCCACCACAATCATCAGAACACTCTCAATGAACACGCGGAACTCGCGCTTGTCAATAAACAGCGTGTGGTCACGGTCAACCAGATCAAAGCACAACTGCGCCATAACGGGCACGGGCAGGTCCAGCTTGCCGCTGATGCTCAAAAGGAAGTTGAGGTGGTTGATACACTTGACTTGGTCGTGCATGAGGGTCTGGCGGCGTTGCTGCACCGTAGCGTCCGAGGGTCTGCTCATGGCCGAGGGGCGTATGCTCTTGAGTGGGCCCATGCCACTAGTCTTCCGACTGGCCGTGCCTTTGTTCGGGTCGTCGTTGTCCTTCTCCGGCAGCGGAGTGAGTTGGTGGGTCTGGGCATCCGCACCCAAACCCGCAACCGCTCCTTCCATCGCTGCGCTACCCGTGCCGTTGCCATGGCGACCGTCTCCATAGCCCAGGTTCGGGCGGCCTGGCTCGTCCACACCCACTCGCTTGGAATTGGGTGCGCTCATGCGGCTCACCTGTACTTCCGGAAGTGTGTGCATGGCTTCGGGCGGCCTGTGTGTCTCGTGGCTGCCCCCTGCACCCAACATCTTCGTCACAATATGTGTGAGGTTGCGGCTAGCAAAGCCCTTCTGCGTGTCGGTGGTGTTGCACATGCCTATAACCGGCTTCTCCTTCTTAGTGGCGCCAGAGTGCTCGGTCGGATCGTTCTGTGCAGTCATGCGCGTGCGCGTGTGCGTGTGTGTGGAGGGTGTCAGAGTTGTGTCAGTGTGCGTGGATGTGCTTGGTGTGTGAGCTGTTGGGTGACGGCGTGCGTTGGCCCCCCCGCGCACACAGTCACTCAGGTGTGTTCCAGTAGTGGTCTGCGTGCCACCAACCAATCTATTTTTAGAACTATCCGAGCTATTTTTAGAAACCGTCGATCTAATAATAGTACCATCCGACACCCCCAAACTCTTCTTGCTGCCTCGACGCGTGCGTCGTTGCTTGCGCTGCGGCCTCAAAGACGAGCCGAGCACCTCTCCGTACTCCACAGCCAGATACACAGCCCACCCCAGCAGAAACAACACACACACAGCTGCCCCGTGAACACCATACACACACGCCCCTCCCACCACACCCATATACGGAAACAGAGTGTCCGAGAGCGTGCCGGGAGAGTGTGCGTGGGCGGATGCGGTGGTGTGTGTGTTCGTGCTGTTGGTGCTGTGGAGAAAGCGGTACGGGTGGTCGTCCACAGCGACGGTGCTTGCGTTGAGCTCACTGTTATGCGCAGCGACTGTGGCCACAAACCCCACACTGCGAGCGGGCACACGGCCCTTCTTCCTTGCCGGTGTATGCGACAGCGTAGGCGCTGAGGTTGTCGTCTCTGCGTGCACAGACGCCTCCGAAGCCGTGCGTTCAGACACCCTGTTGTGCATGGTGGCGGATGGGGTGGTGTGTGGGTGGGGTGGTGGGGTGTCGGTCTGTGTGCTTGAGTCCGATGGCAATGGGATTTGCTCGAGTGTCTCGGTGTCTGGGTGCTGTTGTGTTTCGTTAGCTGTCCGCGGCAGTACATGTGTCTCTGTGTGTGTGATGGGCCGTCGGGTTTGTGTCACTGACACACTATCACCCATCTCGGACACTCTATCCGACAAATCCGACACCCTGACAGACATATCCGACACAGACGCGTCATCCGCGTACGACATGTCGAGCTCGCTGCCAAATATATCTGACACGTTGCCGTCGTCGCCTGACAGGCTGTCATCTGTACTGTACACACAACTCTCGTCATCCGTGTCATTGGCCCCGAGAAGGCCCCCTGTCTCCATGGCCCATTGCCTTGCCACCGTCGTTCGTGTCTGCATGTTCGGTACCATGGGTGCGTTTGTGTGGGTGTTTGCGTGTATGGTCGCGTGCGCTGGGTCGTTCGTGGCTGTACGCATCTACTAGAGAGAGTGCCACTTCACAATCCGTGGCATCAACAGCCGAGGTTCCGCTGATGATGCCGACGGCTATCGTAGGTCCTTCGGAGGTGTTAGGTGTGTGCGCGGGCGTCTTCTTGGTGACAGTACGTAACGCCGACGGCAACTGCTTCAGCTTTCTCCCCACCGAGTCGCTCCGGCTCTGGGGGTGCGCGCCCTCGTCGTTGCTATGGTAACTGCCTATGCTGCTAGTGTCCGTGTCGTTGCCATCCTCCGCCCCGCTGCTGACACAGATGTCACTACTACCTGTTCGGTACATCTCCCCCTCCCTATCTAGCATCTGGCGTAGCACGTTCCTGCGTGTGGGAGTATCCCTACCGCTGTGTGTGCCTGAGCTCCTCCGCCTGCCCTCACCATCCGCTGGGCTGCGGCTGACGACTGTGTCTGTGCTGCGCCCGCTATCCCCTTCGCTTATATCGTCCAGGCTGATCAACGGCTCACTGGACCTGCTCCACCGCAGACTCCCACAGCGCTTGCGCATGCCAAAGGCGGAGTTCAGCGCGCTGTTAGGTGCTCTGGGTATGACGTGTGTGTTGGGTGTGTGGTGTTGTGTGGGTGTGTGGTGTAAGTCTGGCGTGCTGATAGACCTGTGTGCCGTAGGTGTGGTGGTGTCCCTGTGTGTAGGGGCTGTGTAGTGCGTGTTCCTGGGGTTGTGTCTGTGGGTGAGTCCGTGCGTGTACGGGTCGCCGTCGCTTCTGACGTGGCTGGTGGGTGCTGCCAGCACATGCGCCCTGGAGTCCTTCTCGGGGACTGTGTCTCTGATGACACTCTGACTGCTATAGTGCGCTGGGTTGCTACTGTGTTGCGTACCGTGACTACTGGTGTTGTTGCTTTGCACCCCCTTCGTGTGGTAGATGTCAGGGTGTGTGTTCAGCAGCGCTGTTAGGGGTTGTGGCGGATGGGAGTGGCGTCTTCTACACATGGACTCACATCAATACTCGCACTCGCACTTGCACTCGCACTCGCACTTGCACTCGCACTCGCACTTGCACTCGCACTCGCACTCGCACTCGCACTTGCACTCGCACTTGCACTCGCACTCGCACTTGCACTCGCACTCGCATTTGCACTCGCACTGGTGCCACGCACATCACTGGTGTCAAAAGTGTCAAAAGTGTCAACAGTGTCACGAGTCTCATAATGCGCATTGGTGTCAAACGTGTCAGCATTTACCTGTTGCCTGGGGGCCGCAACATCTCCGGAATCGAACGCCTCAAACCGTTTGGGCTCAGGCATGGTCATGGTAGCGCCCATGGCCAGACCCTTACTTTTGCCCTTTGCATACGCCTGTTTGGCCACCTTCTCGACCTCCTTGCACACACACGCTGCCTCGTCCACACACGAGCACAGCGCGTCAGTCAGTTTGCCTGGTGCCGTCTGCGTAGACACATCAGCCACCTCGGTAGTCCCGTGTGACTGATTGTGTGTCGTACAGTGTCTATCCCCTTCGGCACAGTCCAAACAGATCCCCTGCCGGGGAGCCCCAACGTGTTGGGCCACAAGCGTGGCGTCTCGGCCCTCGCCCAACGGCACCTCCCAATCCTCGTCCACAACCAGGACATCTGAGCCGAGTGACTGACTGTCAGGATCGACACTGTCTGTTGCATCGTTAATAGTGACTTCGTCTGAATTGTCGTTGAGGCGGTTTTTGACCAGGTTGCCGTCGCTCTGGGTGTGCATACCAGATCTTCCCAGGTATGGGAGGGTGCGCCTGTAGATGGGTGTATAACTATTAGCAAACAGTCATGGCAAATGGATTGACAATACATATACACATGATACGCACTCGTGTAGCACAGATACATGTGCTCATATACATGTGCTCATGTGAACCACTACATACACACACATTCACCTTCGCTGGACGACCATGGTACTGTTATTTCGCGCAGTGCCTGAAACATCATATATATATATATATATATATATATATGGGGTGCCTTTATAGATGTATATGCAGACTTAAATGCAAAGTCATCCAGTATAAAATGCACAATTACGCATGTTTGAGCTACTGAACAAAGACAAATTGATAACACTGTTTATGAAAAATTATTGTTCATCGTGCTCCAGACCTTGATGCATAAACGACTGCATCGAATCAATGCGTATATAAGGGTATGGTTTATGACCTTCTGACATGCTGGTAATGAATCAGTGGATCTTGTCTACTATAAAGATAAGCGTATTTCAGATTTATATGTATATATACCCACCTTCGCTGGATAAGGATACTAGCATTGTTGCGTACTGTGTCCGAGAGGTCGGAGATGGCAGCCTGATGGCGCTCACACTCCCAATACGCATCATAAACGGCATCGACCAATTCATAGTCGTGCATCTGCAGTACTGTGGCCATCACTTGGCCAAACACCTTCTTCTCCACGTACAGGCCCCCTACAAACCGATAAAATGAAAGCGTGACAGGAGATTTATAACTGTGGCATGTGTTCTTGTGTGCTTGTATGTCGAAGACGTTGTAATAGATCAGTACGTGACCATTGGCAATGTCGTAGAGTGTCTATGTGTATTCAAATGTATCGGTGCAGTACATCGTATCGAATCTGGACATTAAGTGAAGCTGCCATCCAAAGTAATCAAACCTCGCTATACAATAATCATCCATGAATACGTAATAATCGTCCATGAATACGTAAGAATCATCCATGAATACGTAAAAATCATCCATGAATACGTAATAATCGCGCATGAATACTTAACAACCATCCATGAATACGTAACGATTTCCATGAATACGTAACAATCATCCATAGATACGTAAAAATCATCTCTGGATACCTAAAAATCATCCATGAATACGTAACAATTATCCATGAATACGTATGCGGGTTCACCCCCAAATAAAACCTCCTCTAGCAGCAAACAAGGTGGCGATAAGGCTGAGTATATATCTTATAGATGTATACAGACTCCTCGTCAGATACGCTTTCGTATATATATTATATACGTGACTATATGTTCACGTATAAACGTATACAAACATATGTATACTTCTGGATATATCCACACTTTCATTTCAAATAAATATGTCGGTATATATAATACACACACTCCTACAAACATATCCGTATAAACGTATACATAAGTCTACAATACGTATACTTCTGCATATATCCACGCATCCTTATAAATACACGTGTGGGTGTATATATAATACACAGTCCCAATAACATATCCGTATAAACATATACACAAGCATATACCAACACGTACCTCCGGTGGCAGCAAAAAAAGCAGCGCTAAGGCTGAGGATGTCTTGGGGGTGTATGTCGTATCCTGCCATATCCATCATAAGCTCCTCCGCTTTCATCGCCCGAGCAATGCGCACCACTCGACCACCTGCCATGAGCAGACGTGTGGCTGCCCGGAACTTCTTAGCCATGTTCTGTCGCCTACAGGTGAGGTGGTGCAGAAGGGTATAGCTCATGTGTTTGAGTGAGTGGTATTTATGTGCGTTAATAGCTAATAAGCAGACGTGTGGCTGCCCGGAACTTACTAGCCATGTTCTATCGCCTACATGTGAGGTGGTGCAGAGGAGTATGGCTCATGTGTGTAAGTGGGTGGTATGCATGTGTGTTGATTGCCAGCCGATTGGGTTGGTGAAGTTTGTGTTAACGTTTATGTGCCCAGTGTATATGTGCGATTGGGATATGTGACACACTTGCCACTAGCAAATAGAGCGTGGCGGCGTGGAGATCCTCGGCTATTTTTCTTCAGGTGATGTATATAGAAGGTGTATGAAATATGTGTAGTATGCCTTGGGAATAGGGATTAGAAATATTTATGTGTGATTATGTGTAGCTAGAAGCCGTGTAAGTGTACAAAAAGCCTCCTTAGCCTTACTTTGTCTACTGAATGAGATGGTGCGTGTGTCGTACCTATCTTTAGATGTACCTTCTATGCATCTGTGACGCTATAGCCATACATATACATACACATACACATACACTTGTACAAACACACATGGACGTAGACAGACTTACACACACAACATTCACATCCAGATCTACTTCAACATACACATACACATACACACACACACACACACACACACACACACACACAAATACATACACACATATATATATATATATATATATATATATATATATATATATATATATACATCCATATGCACATCCACTTGTACAACATATCTATATTCCCACACGCACCTCAGTGACGTGAGGGTCTTTCCCAACACCGCAGTCTGCTGCACGTTGCCCATCATCCACTTGTTCTCGAGCACATGCGCAACGGATGGTCGTTGGTTGGGGTCGGGATGAAGCATCTCACGGATCAGCTCTACTGCTAAGGGAGACACTGCCGCAAACTCGTCCAGCGACATGTCGGGCCCTTGTTTGACCCAGTGTAGTACTGTCTGTCGATCTATGAAATAAAGACGACGTAGGGGTTAAGTAGTGGATGTTGTGAAAACGAACCACGCACGCACATACCTACATCCATCCATCCATCCATACATACATAAACACACACACACACACACATATATATATATATTATATTATATTATATTATATATATATATATATTGAACATGAATGATACCACAAATGACAAATTATACTCATACAAACATATCCCCAATATTCACTTGGTTCTCTAAAGTGGACTTATCCATGAACACACCTTGAACGTCACACAAACTAACTTCCATACTATTATTGTGCACTGATATATATATATATATATATATATATATATATATATATATATATATATATATATATATATATATATATAGGTAGGTGATCAGCAACCACCGCATATCGCAGCAGCACCATGCCCAGCGCATTGGTCTTCACTGTAAATCTTGCTGTAGAATACCTATTTCCGTTGGTGTACAAAAAATATATGCACACAAAGCATAAAAAATCAATACAAGTATTATACATACCTATAAAATTACACCCAAAAGACCACACACACACAGACACACACAGTCACACACACGTATATATATATATATATATATTTCTGCATATACACACCTTGGCCAGGAAATGGCAGGCGTCCAGCAATCAACGCATATAACAGCACACCCAGTCCCCAAACATCGGCCTTCTCCGTAAACCCCTGCTGTAGTAGGCGCTCAGGTGGCATGTAATTGAATGTGCCCACACCACCTGTGGCAAATTTACCCTCTTTCAACTCAATGGCTGCACCAAAGTCACCTGCAACAGAAAACATATCAAACAGAGAATAGTGTGCGTCAGCGTCAAGCGATTCATGGGCTCTGGTGTACGATATATCGACGGGGGTGGAGGTCTAGACGGAGTGTACAAGTGTGTATGTATGTAAGTATGTGTAAGTACGTATGTATGTATGCAAGTAAGTATATATGTATGTATGGATGTATGTATATATGTATGTATATATAATCCATATGAATAATCAGGCCATAGCTATAAACACATATTCAAAAAAAATAAAACACATACAACGTCCAAGTACGCCCCAAAAGACATGCAACACACACACACACACACACACACACACACACACACACACACACACACCTAGTTTGAGTGTGGCGTTTTTAAGGGCCTCGACCGTCTTGACATTGGCTGAGAGGCAGAAGATGTTCTCTAGTTTGAGGTCTGCGTGTACAACACCATTGCGGTGACAGTGATCAACGG
>LUCW03000953.1:5000-7500 GCA_001586965.3 Sphaeroforma sirkka | reverse complement strand
ACAAATGCCTATACTCAATCTGGATCGCTTAAAACGCACATGAGTATTCACACGGGGGTACGTCCATATGTCTGTACGCACCCTGGTTGTAGCAGCGCATTTGCCACCTCTAGTAGTCTTACGCGGCATGTACGTATTCACACAGGGGAACGTCCATATGTCTGTACGCACATGGGGTGTAGCAGCGCGTTTGCCACCTCTGCTAGCCTTGCGAGACATTTGCGTATGCACACAAGGGGTGGTCTATATGTCTGTAAGCACCTTGGTTGTGGCAGCTCGTTTGCAACTTCTGCTGGTCTCAAGAAACATGTGCGTTTTCACACAGGGTAACGTACATATGCCTGTACATACCCAGGCTACACTAGTACCTTCAGGCAATATTCTGCGCTGGATATGCACACGCGCTCTCACACAGCTGGTTGGTAGTATCCTGAATGCGACGCCGTCGAGACAGACTCGTCTCCTTACAACTCAGATGTGCACACAGACACAGGGACTGTGTGCTTGGTGGTGCGTTCACGAATTGTGGGTAAGCTTTATCGCAAACCTGATATCAGTGTGAGTGCAGCTTTGTAAGCCACCACGTCCGGAGATAATAAAGCCGTTTATACTGCCAGTGGATTATGTATATTTAGGTACAATTATGATGGGCGTATAAATGTATCTGCCGCCAAAGTGGCTGTTTCGAAAGGACTGGCGGATGTCGCGACAGATATTCCCGACGAAATGATGCGAAACTTGTCGGACATGTCGTTTGCTCATAGGAAAGTGTCGCATACCAACTTAGCTCTTCAGCTCATCCCAACCCTGGGTCAGTTGGCCCAGTGGTATGTATTAACGAGACAAGTTCGAACCTTAGTTTTCTAGGGTTTCTCACTTAAGGTATCCTTATTGGATAAAACTTATCTTAAAGTAAATTAGCCCTTGCGATTGGATGCTGAAATAAAAACGGATATCTACTGGATAAAATGAAATGATAATTTCATTTAATTTGGTTTCTATTTGTGAGTAAATAGCCACCCTACAATATGTTCATATTTAGACTGAACACACGACTTGGAACTGTTAGAAGTTGGAAGTTGCGGCGTTGCCAGTTGGAACCTCAAAGTTCAAACTTGGACCAGACTATCTATTGTCTATTCTTATTAATAGCTCTCATCCTGTCATCCGCATACTAAAATTCAGCTATGCATGTATATAATTATTTGTTTTAAGCCATGTACCTCTTGAAAACATTTTTGACTATGCATGTAGCTATGTATATATTTATTTATTTTAGGATATGTACCTCTTCATAACATTTTAGACTATTTGAGAATGAGACAGGGGAGAGGGACATGTTGTAGATAGAAGTAGGATATCTGGACTATTTGTATAACCATCCACGTGTGATAATAAAACTTAAAGGAGATAGGTCTATAAAAATAGTGATAAGGGAAATCTACTAAAATACTGATATTTCTATAGGTAGTGAATCTCTCTGTATAGGGGAATACATATCTCTAGATAGCTTAGGGGATCAATTTTGATACAAGTTTTAGTAAACAGGTGGCTAGAGGGAAAAGGGGTCTTATTGTAATTGGTACAAGTAGTGTGTCATCCATTCTCGGGTGCATTATCTCCTCCGGGTACCCAGATGTTTTCGATAGTCATACTAGTTCATACTATGGTCACTACTATGAACTCACTATTGATCGTTTAAAATAGCCACGCTACTTGTGCCACTCATATGATACGCTATTATTACACAAAGAGAGAAACATACACGTACATAAATATGTAAAAGATAACTGAAATAAAGAGATCCTCCTATTGTTTATTGGTATTTGATAGTCAATAGTTCAACTACTGCAACGTTATTAACTACAACCTGGAAGAAAGAAATAGATCATATGTACTATGAGGCATGGAATCATCGTATGATCACTATTGGTTAGCCATAGCAAAATAAACAAACTATACTGGACAACGTGATATATAAATTAAGATAAATATCCCTATGGTCACTGACTCTGGGTTGGATTTACCCACCCATATAGGCATATAAATTACAGTCAACAACAGTGTACACTCACAAGTATAGTGTTAATATATTTACTACATATTGATTTAGTGTTCCTTTGTTTCTAAAAAAAAATGGTCTCTTAGTTACCGCCTCTCGGTAAATAAAGGTATGTATCTATGGGCATTCAGAAATCAGAACGCAATCAGTGTGGCTCGGCTCCTTAATAGTAGTAACCTATCTATACCAAAGTAGTTGGAAGGGCCAATCCATGCGTGTTCTTCATACACACAATGTCCTCGACCAACTTACCTTCCAAACAGTACCACACCACTTTGTATATAATTCTGTTCGTATTTGCCCTGTTGTGTATATTTGCACTTGGGACAAACTTTTTGCCACCATTATTAGACGATAGGATCGAGCTAAATTTAAAACCTTCTACCAAGCACTATGTAAGTGCACCGAAATTTGTAGATACAGATCTAAATAATAACG
>LUCW03000952.1:25000-37189 GCA_001586965.3 Sphaeroforma sirkka | reverse complement strand
ACTGCACACATGATCCCTCACCCGTCCACAAACCCTTTGCTTCTCTTACGGTCGATCTCCCCACTCACCCATGAGTCTATTGTTCACTCGCAAACACAGCTGATCGAGTCCGAGGTGGCTGCAACGGGCAATGTGTCGGCGAATGTGTTTATGATGTACTTTGAATCGATGGGTTACCTGACGTGCATTGCCATTCTCGTCACCTACATCTTCTCCCAGGTGTGGTCGTGCCACATTAGTTCTATAGCCTTGCATATGTTTTACGAATATTATCATCTCCCAGGTGTGGTCGTGCCATATTAGTTTTATTCCCTTGCATATGTTTTGCGAATATTGTCATCTTGTCGTGACATATTAGTTCTATAGCCGTGCATAAGTTTTGCGAATATTAGCATCTTCTCCCAGGTGTGGTCGTTGCAGTCTAGTTCCATCCACCCTTGCTGCGTGTCTATCGAGTCTGAATACATTCATATAGTGCTGTTCGTGTTTTGTACATCTCAGCGTCTTTTCCCAGGAGTGTTGTTGCAGCTTGTTTGCATCGCTCAGTTAACTTTGTATACACGGTTGGTATATACAGTACATAGTCGTGTATATTTGGGATGAAACTGAGTGTACAGCCTTTTTAAAAACGTGTTGTGTTTGCACTAATTGGCCCCTTGGAAATCATTCCGCTCTGATGCTTGTCATATTTAGTATGTCTTGATCTACGATATATATATATATATATATACATATATATACACTCTTTTGTTGAACACCTTATCCTCTCCTAGTTTTGTTTGCTACATACTAAATCCAACACCCATTCTTCATATTTCAAATATAAAGCGAATGTATTTTTAGTTTGTTGTGTTTGTGACTTGTGATATCTCCGTGTCTTTTCCCAGGTATTCGTTGTAGATTATTTGCTTATCTCCCCGCTTCTACTATCGGAGTCCTTCCTTTTCCCACTCGTGTTGGGGTAAAACCTTATTCAGCTCTATCCCAGACTGTCTAAATTGTCTTAAATGCCTCCAACCTCAGTGCATATGCACGCGAACACACATCCACTCTGTTTAAAGCTACGATCTTTCGTTTTCTGGCGCTTCCGGGTGCAGATATTCCAACTGTCCAGTAGTGTGTGGCTGTCGCATTGGTCCTCAGTGTCCTCTGCAGACCCGGTCTTTGCGAACGAGCATTGGGGCTATTATCTGGGCATTTACGGCGCCTGTGGTATCGGATTCTCACTGTTCACGGTGTTTGTGGTCTTTATCTCCGCCATTGGTTCAATCACTGCATCTCAAGTAAGTAGGTGTGTGTGTGAATGTACGAATATGCATGTAAGTATGTCGATGTATGCACTGCCCCCCCCACACACACACACACATACAAGCACCAAACACACACACACACATACAAGCACAAACACACACGAACGCACGTAGGCACGCACGTATATATATATATATATATATGAACATATGATAAAGTGGTATGTAGAACTAAATACAAATCCAAAGATGAAACTAAAGTATCACAAATCATATATGGGAGAATACATCGTGTGGGAAGTGGGCCAGATTTCTTTCAGTTTACGCTACATACCTCAATAGCTCAATTTCACACTAATACAATGTTACATTCAAACGCAGGCCCTGCACGATGATATGCTGAACAATACGCTTAGATGCCCCATGTCATTCTTCGACACAACACCACTCGGACGAATCGTTAATCGGTTCTCGAAAGGTAGGTGCAAGTTTTAGAGCTCATCTTCAAGTAAGCGCCATGTATCTCTATCGTTGAAAGGTGACCAACATGTGTCTTATATCAGTTGAAAGTTATAGTAAACTATACACATTTTTATATATATGTACATATATATATACATATATATATATACGTATATATATATATATATATATACATATATATACGTATATAATATATATATATATATATATATATATATATATATATATATATATATATATATATATATATATATATATATATATATATATATATATATATATATATATATATATATATAGGCTACCATCTGCGGTATATCGTTCTTAATTGCCACTGTGATGTTTGTAGACATAAGCACTCATTATACTTAAGTTATAGCATCAATGAGTTTACTCATCTACATATCTTGCATTTCAACTAAGTTTATAGTTCCATGCAGGTGGACACACTGTTAAAAGAAATCTTAGTGTACATCTCTCCCATCGGACCCCATGGGTGCGTGCTCTCATCCATACTACGATTGCTTTAAATTTCTGCGTGTATTCTTCACATATACTGTTATGGTTTATCGCAGATATGCACATTGCATATTCGGATAATCATCTACTGTTTCAACAGTCAATTGTGCGTTGCTTTTTTGTGCTTTTGTGCTTCGTTCTTTTCAAATATGTACACTACCTTTCTAACAAATCAGGTACTCATCCTTGTCATCCGCTCATTTGATTTATGCCTTTTAGATATGTATCATGACAAGTGTACACTATTTTCATCCTGTTCTAACACACAGGCATGTGCAATTCTCGATTAACAACCAAGGTACACCATATCCTCATGCGTCCTTATACTTCCTTACTTCCTTCCTTTCAGATATGTACACTGTTGATGAGTCGCTGCCCAACTCCATCCGTGCATTCATGGGCACGCTGTTCCGTGTATTGGGTACCATTGTTGTTATTGCCTATGCCACACCGATTTTCCTGAGTGTGGTATTACCCATGGCCGTTGTCTACGTACTTGTCCAGCGCTTCTATGTCGCCACATCTCGTCAGGTATAGTATATATATATATATATATATATATATATATATATATATATATATATATATATATATATATTTACTTTATTATGACAGTAGGTTTTTTCTACAATACATTTTATTCAAAATATCGTGTGACTTACATCATAGACGTAAAGCACTTAGGTGTGGTGTTCCACATACCTGTCATGTATATGCTTGTTGAGCGTTTCTCTGTTGCCATGTTTCTCCAAGTATTGGATACTCGTCAATTCAGTGTGTTCTCACACAACACATACCATAGAATCACAATACACACAATACAACATATATTGGCGCACACCACACACAGTCTTCATTTTCGTGGTGTTATTCGTAGTGACTGTTTGCATGCCTGTTCATGTTTACGTTGTCTCATCTCCCGGGGGTAATTCAACGCTACTCAGTGCAAACATAGTACACAATGCAACGAACCCGAGAATTGCATGAATGTACCCGTTGATTTGATATACGTAAATTTAAATTGGTTTATGTGCCCGCAAATTGACTACTCGAACCTGTTAATCTGATACATTTACCTGATTATTGTATATATACACTCCTTTGTACCCGATAATTGAATCTTTGTGTAAATCCTCTCCCATTACACAGCTTAAACGACTGGATTCTGTATCGCGTTCGCCCATCTTTGCGCATTTCGGTGAGACGCTCAACGGGGTGTCAACTATCAGGGCTTACAAGGCTGGCGACCGCTTTATCAATATGTTTGAGCAGCATCTCAACCACAACCAGAAGGTACTACGTTGCCGATAGACCTGGTGTAGTGCCATTATGAGCAAATGTTCTGTCAGTAGTAGTTTCTGAAGTACTTCTTTGTTTATGAATTGTGTCCTTGAGTAAACATCTCTATCACATTGCATTGCGGATAGTTGTGTTCTATATATATATATATATATTTATATCTATATATCTATATATCTATATATATCTATATGTATATATATAAATATATCTATATATCTATATATATATATATATATATATCTATACATATATATATAAATATATCTATATATCTATAATATATATATATATATATATATATATATATATATATATATATATATATATATATATATATATATATATATATATAAATATATATATTTACATTCTATATATTCATATATTAATATATTTATATATATATGTATTGAACCTCTCACGCACCTTGACCCGTCTCCAGGCCTACTATCCATCCGTCTCTGCCAACCGATGGCTTGCAGTACGTCTCGAGCTGAACGGTAACTTTATAGTGTTCTTTGCGGCGTTATTCGCCGTGCTTGCTCGAGGTAACATCGACCCATCCATCGTGGGCTTGAGTGTTTCGTATGCACTCAGTGTGACGCAAGGACTTAACTGGATTGTGCGTATGTCATCCGAACTTGAGTCCAATGTGGTCGCGGTGGAGCGAGTGAAGGTAAGTGCACGTGCACGTGTGGTTTTGTGAGTCTTCTTATATGTGGATATCGCTATGTTTGCCTTCATATGTGGGCGACTTCATGCCGTGCTGCATCCTATAATGGTTCAGCTTCACAAACTTATTTTCAGTGTTGCCAGTACATGTAACTATTTGTCTATACTTGTCGTCAGCAACTGTATGATATGTAGTGCTGGTTCTATGCACCGTTTCGCATGTGTGGGAATACACGGATCTACGCACCGTTTCGCATGTGTGGGAATACACGGATCTACGCACCGTTTCGCATGTGTGGGAATACACGGATCTACGCACCAAAGCTCTCAGAGTAGTGCCGATGCATGCTTACTCGTTACTCAACATTGTGTCCCCTTGTATATATACCAAATCTCGGCCCATAGTTTTATTTGGAGGATGTACTTCAGCTTATCAGCATATATATTCCATGGTCTACCCATCTTCATCATCTGTATGTATATGTCATCGCTTGTCGATGCAAACCTGCACGATGCACATGTGTAGGAGTACACGGATGTACCAACGAATGCTCGCCATAGTGTGGGTGCATCGTTCCACAACAGTGTGCCCCTGCATATATGTCATATTTAAATCCACATTTTTGATTTCGAGTACTAACATTTACTTTTATCAGGGCATGCATTACATTGCCAATACTCATCTTCAACATTCGTACGCACAAGTAGTCTTCAATCGGTATGTACCTACTTTACGCACACTTATAGGAGTACACGGATGTGCCTACTGAAGCCCCCGCAGTAGTGTCTGGGCATCGCCCTCCCAAGCTGTGGCCATCACTCGGAGAGGTCAAGTTCACTGATGTGAGTATCCGGTACAGAGATGGACTGCCAAATGTCCTCAAGAACGTGTCTGTGGACATTAAGGGAACGGAGAAGGTAGGAGTGTGGTCGGTTGAACGGGTGCTGGCATAGTGAGTGTAACACTAGTGTTGTTCGCTAAGGAGTGTTTGGGCTATATCCCATATCTTCTAGGTGCCTTAAAGTATATGATTCTGCCGCTGAGAAAAGGGTCTCCACTATGCAATTCGTTTACATACCCGAATACTAAGCCATAATAACAATATTCCCACAATATTGAAGAAAAAAAAAATTCTACCATTCATTGCACTATGATGCAACTGTACAGGTGGGTGTGGTGGGTCGAACAGGAGCTGGTAAGAGTAGTCTGACCCTGGCGCTGTTCCGCATCATGGAGTTGTCCAGTGGGGACATAGTCATCGATGGCCTCAACGTCGCTGAGATGGGCCTCGAAGACCTGCGCTCACGTCTCACCATTATTCCGCAAGATCCCATCCTTTTCACAGTAAGTGCCACTACGGATATTCATATATATATATATATATATATATATATATATATATATATGCATGCATGCATACATACATACATACATACATACATACATACATACATACATACATACATACATACATACATACATACATACATACGTACATACATACATACATGCATACGTACATACATGCGCGCATACGTGGCATTACGTACATACACGCATACATCATCGTACGTACATACATATGCATGCGTTACGCACATGCATGCGTACGTACGGACGCACACGTGTGTGCACGTGCACGCATGCGTATATTATTATTCTGTTATTATATATTGTATTATCAATATTACATATATATATATATATATATGATATGCATCACACGCAACGCGCACACATCATCATCATCATCATCATTAATAATATTATATGTATTATATATTATATATATATATTATTATATATATTACATATTATTATATATATATTATTATATATATATTATGTACATATATTATTATTATTATTGGCATATATTATGCTGATATTATACATACATATGCATATGTGCATATACAATATTGCATATGTATGCATACGCATACATATGCGCATATGTATATGTATATGTATATGCATATGTATATGTATATATTAGATATATACATATAATATGCATATATATATATATTATATATATATATATATATATATATATATATATATATATATATATATATATATATATATATATATATATATATATATATATATATATATATATATATATATATATATATATATATATATATATACATGTATTACAAGCCCAACACACATGTGGTTACGTCTACTTATTGTACTCGATTGCCTTTTTGTGCATATAGGGCACTCTGAGGTCTAACCTGGATCCCTTTGACACGTACGACGAAGCTGCACTGTGGAAGACCGTAGAAAATTGCCACATGCGTGATTATGTTGAGTCACAGGCACTGAAGCTGGACTCGCCCGTTCACGAAGATGGCTCAAATCTCTCAGTCGGGCAGCGCCAGGTGTGATAATCTGTTCTATATAGACATTTAAATATGGATTTTATCAGTGAGTTCTATTTGCACCAATGCGTGTTGGTGATTGGGACATCGTTTGCCTAGTACTGTCGAGCGTTGTAAATATGCTAAGCAAAAAACTCAGCTCTACTCGTACACGTATGTGTGTATTTCATTGTCACGTGTATGCCCTGGCACGCCCATTTCCTTACTCAAACACAGTATGTGAGTGTGCTTTGCTTGACACAACCGAGTTTCTGCTGCGCATATGTCCTGGTATGCTTATTATCCAGATATTCATACATATATCATCCTGGCACGTTCGATTGTCATTTCCTCACCTCAAACATAGCCGGCGTGCTTTATCCGTGCGCTTCTGCGCAGAACTAAGATTCTGTTGCACACATACATATAGTTAATAACCATCAAGACACTCATTAATAACACATTCATTAACACACTCATTTGTACTCTATAATTCTGCAAAGAAATCTTGCATAAGAGCAGTATAACTTGTCTTTTCATCACTTAAATACAGTTGGTGTGTTCGTGGGTTATGCGCTTCTGCGCAAAACAAATATTCTGCTGCACATTCGTTCTTATATATGTATTCTCCAAATACGCGTACTACTAATATGATATATTGCATACGCGTGCTTACATTATATATTCCATGATTTAAATACAGCTGGTGTGCTTAGGCCGTGCGCTTCTGCGCAAAACTAAGATCCTGCTGCTGGACGAGGCGACAGCTGCGTGTGATCTGGAGACCGATGAGCTGATCCAGGCCACCATCCGCAAGGAGTTCAAGGATTGTACTATCATCACCATAGCACATCGTCTCAAAACAATTATGGACAGCGATAAGTAAGTGCGGAAGTCTCACTATACCTGGTTGTATAAGGGATAGGTTAGATGAAACGTAAAAATGACGCTAGAGGATAAATAGGCTTGTGTCGTTGTTTGGTAATAGGTATGCGCCGTAATTGGGCAGTCAGCAATGGCCAGTGGCACTGTGTTTTATGTAAGTGACATTGTAAGCGATAGGAGTGTGTCCCACCTTTCCAGTATCTTGTAGTTAGTTGAAGGCTAGATGGTTTGCTGTACAATGTATGCACTGTATTTTGACGGTATCTAGCTATATTCACATCAGGTCATTGGTATTTCGCAAAAAAAAAACATGTTTGTGCCAAAATTTGGCAATTTCTAGTTTTGTATATTGATAGATTAAAGAGTTTGTGTAGACCAGCAGTATCATAAACGATAGAATGTTTCCAGTTCAATTGGCAATAAGTAGTCATCAGCAGCGATGCTGTCAACGGATACTAAAGCCTGGTAGGGACGCGAGAGGCAAACTAATCTGTGCAGTGGACACAGATTTGCGATCGAGTACGTCCGTTGGGGTGTGGCCCGAAATGATGTGCGGCTCGCTTGCTTTTATATATCCTGTATATATCTATCCATACACACACACAAACATATATATATATATCTATATCTATATCTATATATATATATACATAAACGTATACATATACATACATATATATATATATATATATATATATATATATATATATATATATATATATATATATATATATATATATATATATATACATTTATACGTGTGCGAATATAAGTTTCAATTCATCTGTGTTATTCTGTCTTAGCGTGTACCATGTTGCCTGCATGGCATGATAACATCCACATGCATATACTCACTTTATAATTTGTAATTTCCCATGCACTTTCTGTGCAGGATTCTGGTACTAGACCAGGGGAAAGTTGCGGAATATGACTCGCCCGACAATTTACTGAGCGATAGCAACACCATCTTCTACGGTTTGGCGAAAGAGAGCGGCATTGTCAACTAAGCGCTATCAGAAAAGTGAAGCTTTTAAACAAAAAGCGTATGGTCTATCTTTGGTAGGAATCTGGGATATATGTTTTCGGGGGTGTTTAGTATGTGTTTTAGGGGTTTAGTGTAAGGGTTTTGGGGTTCAGTGAAAACTAATATCCACAGCCTGGCGAAGTAGTTAGTATCGTCAACTAGGTAATACCACACGGCTTGAGATGATTCAAAAGTTCCGATTTTCGACTGTTTGTGATCTGGTTCTGTTATCGGTCTAGGAAAGTGGCGGAAGTTCGCTTGGCTGGGGAATGATTGTATATCCAGGAATTCAGGGATAAAAAAATCTAGACTGAGCAGCACTGTTGTGCTTAAATAAAGCGATATACTGGGACTTCAGTTCTAAAGAAAAAGTAGGGGAATCGAGAAATCGAACGTTTGTATGTATTGTTAACTGGTTAAAAGTAGTGGAAAAAAAGTCAGTTGATTCAAAGGTATAATAGATCTTGCTGGGGGTTGTAGTTAGACTCTTTTGGCCGTGGCCCACGAGCTATATACCGAAATAAGTAGTTCCGCTCTGATGACGGTACGGGGAAAAGAAATGATTATAGTCAAGCTAGCTATCGTATGGCTTATGTCTCGAACTATTCGCATCTTTGCAGGCGTGTACTTGTTAAATAGCATTTCTTAACAGTTTGTAGTATGGCCGCAGAAACTAAGTTCTTCTGCCATCCTAAGGAGAGAATATTGGTTAGGTATTGAAAATGTATCAAGGAAACATCTTTTAATCCAATCATTTGTAATACAGCTATTTGTTGAACCTTACACCCTTCTAGTCGGCAAAGATGGAACCTTCGCTCGCGTGCATCCCTTACAAATTATACTATAACTGCGGGTGATATGCCGACTGTATCGCAATATATCCGAGCACGGTGCGAACTACATAATGAGCTATAGAACTTTTCATATCTAAATGTTCACTGTGCGCGTTTCCTTCATATCTACATGATTCCTGAAACACTTACACACTTCACGTCCACTGTCTTGTACGCGCAGTCTACCGTGACCAAGCCACGACACATCTTGCAACTATGCGGATCTGATTTACGATGCAAACTGACTTGTACATATTGTGGCAGTAGCTTTGTATAATACATACACACACATATAAATATGTATATCTATATATATATATATATATACATACATATATATATACATACATACATATATACCATACATATATTACGTGCATATATTACATATATATATATATATATATATATATATATATATATATAAATATATATACATGTATATATATTACATACACACACACTCACACTCACACACACACACACACACCCACAACCCACTCAACTATCATACACACACATATCACATTATATATATATATATATATATATATATATATATATATATATATATATATATACCTATATACATATGCGTGTATATATATATATATATATAAATATACATTTATATACATAAATATATGCAGTTAATATATATATATATATATATATATATATATATATATATATATATATATATATATATATATATATATATATATATATATATATATATATATATATATATATATATATATATATATATATATACATATATATATATATATATATATATGTATATATATATATATATATATATATATATATATATATATGCGCGTAAAAAATGAAGATAGTATAGTATTCTACCTGTTTGGATTTATTTTGTTCCCCTCTCTCGACCTCTTTAATAGCCTCCTGAGCTTCTTCTCGCAACGCTTACGAGGGACATGTATCACATAGCGGCCAGTACTATGCGTCTAACTGCTACAATTCTGGTTTGCCATTCAGATCCCCGTCATTTCCCAGTGCCGTCAGTGACGAGATAAATAGTCCATGGGCTATGGCGTAGCCATATTAGCTGAGAATCCTCCCGAACGTACTGCCCACGTGCACGCGATCGTACTTGCTCAGACTTTTGAACAACCGTAAGCTACATGTGAAATGTCTCGCCAACGAACATAAACGCCTGCCATCACTAGTATACACCCTTGATGCAGGCATACGTCTATCACCTTGCGAGTTGTCGTTTCTATGGCATTGCCTTATACATTGTCACTGACATCTGCTGCACCCCACCGCATACCTAACTAGAGCAGTCCATCACCTCACCACTGGTGCAGCCCCGGCAGCTTCGAATCCTCGCGCTTGGATCTCCCACCCGTACGCGACCCACGGAGACTCCGCCAGTACTGCAGATCATAGGCCGACCGCCTGGCACACTTCTCGACGTCTTTGAGTGTCACCTTCTGTATCAGTACAGTCCAAAGACCGTGTATCGCCACAATGTCAAACGCCGCGTATCTGCGGGCGCTGGCGGGTAAGGGGTGGGTGCCGAAGCACAGCCACCAGTTCTCGACACTGCGATCTAGATCCACAGAATTGAGATCTCTGAGTGTCTTCTGGTTCCCGGTATCACCCTTCCCTACGGAGCCTGAGCGCATATCCTTCCGGGTATTTGCTACAGAAGCATCGTCGACCCCAGTACCCTCACTGGTGGTCACTATCAGGTCACTGTGGGGTCCTGCATGCCCCTCCGGTATGGCTAGCCTACTCATTGTGCTCGTAATGTCTTCGCTTATCTGCTGTACCTTCATTGATATAGGCTGATTGACATCCAAAGTCTTCCCGTCAGCCTTGTTTTCTCTTGTATCTGACACTGTATCCGCGGTCATGTCACAGCTGACATGCTCGCCTCCTCCGTGTGTGTCGGTACGCGACGGACCTTTGGTAGCTAGATCACTCGACGTCAAATCTGCTCTCCTGATATCACTGATCATCGCACTCGGTTCACAGTCCGTAGCACTCTCAATACACCTCAATGAGCGAGCTTCGTCGCTGTCGGCTGTATTTTCAGCCTTCGCCTTGCTATCCAATATCTCAAAACGACTTCTACTATCCGTGGCACTCTGCTCCTTTTCCGACAAGCGAGCACCATTCCCATGGAAACGCTCCCACACACCCTGGGCCAAAGCCTCTCGCACATGGTAGAATATCACAGCCTTATCCATGGAGCGTCTGGTACGCACATTCATCTTCCGATACTTACGGCAGTACAGCACATCCATCAGCTGCAGATCCATCGCATACTTCACCTGTATACCCGCCTGGTGGTAGAGCGCGTCGGTGTCCAGGCGCAGGTCCCAGAACACCTTGAGAACAGACACATCGGACAGCCAGGAATCCAGCGCAGGCACACACTCAGGGTACACGTGCACATAGAAGATGTACACAGTGTCCAGGGCCGAGTGCTCCGAACTACTCGCGACACACGTAGTGTTGTCGTTCGATGCATTGATTTGCCTGAGCGTATCTGTATTGTGCGAGCTATTCGCAGCATACCGAGTGTTGTCGTTCAATGGATTGGGTTCGCTGAATGGGTGCATGTGTGTCGGTCTCCGAACGCCACTGACGCACAGCTGCACATGTGTCAACACGCCCTTCAGCCCCTTCTTGCACTCTCGCCTCCGCCCTAATTCCACCCCTTCACAGTCCACAGACATGACCCTGGCTCTCACATCCCCACAGTCTAATGCTTTGTCAATCTCAGTCACCGCCAGGATTAAGGCGTGGGCGCTATCCACATCAACTATGCGCACGTGGGGTGTAAACACCGGGATGTGGT
>LUCW03000952.1:0-20000 GCA_001586965.3 Sphaeroforma sirkka | reverse complement strand
TATATGAATGTGTGAATAATATATATATATATATATATATATATATATATATATATATATATATATATATATATATATATATATATATATATATATATATATATATATATATATATATATATATATGTATATATGTGTATGTATATATATATATATATATATATATATATATATATATATATGTATATATATATGTATATGTATATGTATATACATATATGTATATACATCTTAATGTTGTTAATGTTAATATGTGTGTATGTGTCTGTGTATGTGCATGTGTATGTATGTGCATGCGAATATATATACATATGTATATATATATGTACATTTATATGTATATTTATATGTACATGTACATATATAAATATATATATATATATATATATATATATATATATATATATATATATATATATATATATATATATATATATATATATACTAGTTTTATTATGTAGCCTGATTGTTGTGTTATGCGACTGAAGTAAGTCTGACATAAGAGTGCTATATTTTTAAAGCATACGGGACTGTTCATGTGGTTTCTGTTGCATTGTGTGACTGAAATATGTTTGGCATTAGGCTGGCGCCCGATTTTCAATTATATTGAGCTTTTTATGCAGTTTCTGCAGTGTACTCGATATAAATATACAGCCACTATTTGGTATTTACGGTTTCTGATGTAGGTGTGTATTTTAACGTGTAACTTATACCAATGCATACCTGGCTATCGATGCTATTTAAATGCTTGCCAATCGAGAACCGCCTTTTGTATTCCATATCGGGCTGTCCATGCGGTTTCTGTAGTATGTTCGATGTTAATTTGCTGCCATTTGTAGTTGGTTTTACTGCTTCTCTTTCGGTTTCTATAGTATGTTCGATTTTAATTTGCTGCCATTTGTTGCCATTTGTTGTTGTTTTTACTGCTTTTCTTGCTATTTCTGTAGTATGTTCGATGTTAGTTTGCTGCCATTTGTTGTTGTTTTTACTGCTTCTCTTGCGATTTCTATAGCATGTTCAATATTAATTTGCTGCCATTTGTTGCCATTTGTTTTACTGCTTCTTTTGCGGTTTCTATAGTGTGTTTGATATTAATTTGCTGCCGTTTATTGTTGTTTATATTTCTGGTCATGCGGTGTCTGGAGTATGTCTGGGTTGTGTGCTGCATAATAAATATTTGGCTATTTTTGCAATTTGTACAGTGTTTTCGGCACCAGCATGCAGTCTCGTATTGTTTATATCGTACTGTATTTGCGATTTGACTGGCTCTTAGTGCGGCGCATAATATTCTGCATCTCTGGTATTAGACCTTAGCCTTAATTGCATTGCTTTTGAATGCTGTGTCCTTTCTGTGTGATTGTCATCGATTTCGGACTGATTCATACTAGTTTGCTGGACAAATCCTCTGGTGCATGGCTGTACTCTCGTAGCATACTTTGCCACCTTTGGATACTATTCACGGCATTATCAGCGGTAGTACATAGAATGTCTGTAGTAGTACCATATACTTGCATATGGTTGTATGTGCATTCGTTGGTATTTAAGCGTCTCGACGTCTACTTGAAAAACCCCTCAACACAATGTACCCTGTCCACAATTGCAGATTATCAAACACCCTCGCTGAATCCTTCCCAAGTTGCGTACTCTATTCGTACGGCTAAACCCTAAAGCATTTGCTTCATTTTGTACCTTATTTGTACATTTACAGAGTTGTGTATCACACATTCTCGCTAAACCTTCATTAAGTTGAACCATTGAAGCTTTTGCAGAGCTATCGACAGACACTTTCGCTAAATTTGCTCATTTCGTACTTTCTTTATACATTTACAGAATTGTGTATCACACATTCTCGCTAAACCTTCACTTTATCTTTCTATGCATGCTGTTGCAGAGTTAAATATCAAACCCTCTCACCGCGAAACTTCATGACTAAACTACTGCCGCTTTCGGCCGTCCGAGTGGTAGCTATGATCCTAGGTACCTTCAGTATACTCCTAATGCCTGTCTCATATGCTCACACTATTAAGGTATGTTTCATTGTGCATGTATGTTGGAACTGTTTTTCTACTTTATTGTATGTATTTTGACATATGCTTGTGTATGCACAAGGCGGTGGCTATGATCCTGAGTTTCTTCAATAATTCCTGCTATACGTGTCATATGCCAACATTTTCAAAGTATATTGCACTGTGCATGGATGGAATGCACTAATTTTTGTACTGTATCCGTACGCACATAGGCAGACGTATACATATATATATATATATATATATATATATAGTATCTGTGATCCTGTGTACGGTCAGTATACTCGTGATGTATATACCCATACTATCGAGGTGTCTTGTGTATGGTGTATTGAAGAAATATACAATTTTTTGTACTATATTCGTGGTTGTATGTACATATGTGTGTGCTTGGACGTATACAAAATGTGGAAGTCATGATATTGTATATCTTCAGTAAACCCGTATGCCCCCGTCTCATAAAAGCATCCCACCAAGGTATGATGTATGGTGCGTGCGTGTACTACACTGTTCCTAGTACTGTAACGTAAATACGTGGACAAATGCTTGCGTTTGTACGTGTACAAGTACGCGGTAGCAGAGACTCTGGTTACCTACGGTGTATCCCTGATGCAAGTTGTATACGCCCGCACTTTAGTCTTTGGCCTCTAACCAGACGTTTATACACAACTGTGCTTAATACGCGATAACACAAAAAGTTGGTAGCTGTAAGGATCGGTACCATCACAATATTCTTGTTGCCTGTCTCATTCGCACACCACCAAGGCGTGCTGCATTGTATATTGATAGAATATTCCAAGACTTAAAACTCTAATTCTGCGTATGTGGAAATATGTGCGTGTTACGCATGTACGAGTCATTGTACATCAAGTACAGCAACTTGGTGGAGTGTCTTATCCCGTGGTAGTCTTAGAACATACGTAGTTGCAAAAATATCTAGTAGAACACACTGTATATGTATTGAAGACACACATTCACTAATTGAAGAGGTAGGTAACCATGCCCTACTCAGAGTACTCCACTTATTTACTCGGAAACCAAGCTAACAGAGCCCACTGCCCCACTGTCTTAATAGAACCTCTACACTTCCCCATGGACTTCGGGCTAACTTCTACAAGCGATATCCATCTACAACGCGTTAACTTCAACAGAGACCCACGAGTTCACACACATTCATCAGTGCTTATCTTCAACATGTGTACGTATGCGCACATGCACTTACATGCACGTATGTGTACCTTACAGTTCATGTCAATGGTGCACCATATGATGTATACAGAAATGCCTGATCTATGCACATGTAAACTGTCGCTCACTCCGAACCGTTCTTGACACTCACACGCCTAGGCGATCAGTCCGGTGTGCACTGTGGTCATGGCTTACCTTATACTGAGGGAGAAGCCCACGCCCGCCATTGTGATGTCATTGCTTCCGATTGTCATTGGAATCCTTATTGCCACTGTCACGGAAGTTCACTTCGACCTCACGGGTATGTCCACACATATGAACATATGAAAATAAATTGAATCTACTATGCATATATACATATATACCTGTATATATATATATATATATATATATATATATATATATATATATATATATATATATATATATATATATATATATGTGTGTGTGTGTGTGTGTGTGTGTGTGTGTGTGTATATATATATATATATATATATATATATATATATATATATATATATATATATAACTTGCTTTGTCGTCAAATATGTTCGCATATGGCCAGCCATTCAAATATCCGAATTACTACGGTACCTGAATTTGTTAAACGAGTTGTACATATTCAACAATTGTTTTAATGTTTCTATCGTTTCTGGAAATGTGATCATGGCTTTTCAGATACATGACTGCATACTATCCCCTCTATTTAGTTCAGGGATATTTTATGCAATGTTTCATCGGGGGAACCTTCATCTTGTTATGTTTTGACCTTTCAGTTTTAGATTACTCAATACCTCAACTATTCTTCTTATTGTTATAACATCAACCAATCAGGAATGCTCTGTGCACTGACGTCGACCGTGATTTTCTCATGGCAAAACATCTACAACAAGAAACTCATGAGGTTGCACATCCTCGATCACATGAATCTGCTCTACCACAGCACCCGTGCCAGTTTGCTACTGCTTATCCCGTTCTGGTTCTGTACCGGTGAGTGAATATGCATGCGTACATTCAGGTGCTAAATTCTGCAAATAATCAAGCATGCGCAAAAATATATACCAAAACTAGATATAAATATATCTATTTGTATACTTGTTCATATGCATATATATATATATATATATATATATATATATATATATCTGTATCTATGTCCATATCTATATCTATATCTATATCCTATTATGTTGGTATGCATCAAACATACAATTAAGGCTAAGTTGTCTTTCTCACTTTTTTTTCTCGTTGTACAACTTTTTTGCCTCCGTGCGCTTTTTTTTTTTCTCAGAATATGCCATTTACTGTATGTAGCCTGTGGTCAAAGATAGCCTCTGGCTCAAGCAGCTTGGACTATCTACTTTCCTTCTAACTATGTGTATTATGTACTGTTCTACACTCAAGGTAGCTTCATTCCCAAGCTGTATGGGCTATGTAATTTCTGTATAAAAAATGTATGCCATGTTTCACTTTCAAACTGCACGGGCTTTGTAGCTTTCGTATATAATGTGTATTCTCTTTAGGCGCACATCAGTTTTTCTCTGTTCCTGATATGGCACAATACAATCCCTTGCCTTTTGCGTATTCATATTGCACACGACATCTGAAGACACATCCTACTAATAACTCTTTCGGGGCACATGTGTGCAGTGTTTGTAGTGAAATCTATATCTGCTTAAGTTGTTTTATGTTGTATTGTATTTTTTTTTACCCAGTCATCCTTTTGCACTTATCATTTGCTCGCAGACGGAATTAAGATCATGACAGCGCACGAAATATGGACGACAAATCCAGTATGTAGATCCACGAAGCAAGCCATGTATATATGTAACAGTGGCGGTGTACATTGGTTTGTTGTATTTTTAGTGAACATATACATTGTTGAGGTACTCGTGGAGATATACATTGGTTTGTAATAGTTACCAGGAGAGATGCACATTATTTGCTATAGTACTCGTGCAGATATATTTTTGTTTGCAGTAGATACCAGTGGAGATATATATTGTTTGCTATAGCACTCGTGAAGATATACGTTGTTATCGTATATGTACTTGTGATTATATACATTGTTATGGCATATTGTTACAAAATGATATCTGTATACTGTATATAAGTGCATTAGAATTGACCTGTAGCTTCCAGAGAGATATCATTGGATCATTGACATTCGGCTGTTTTTCGCAAATGCAGGATTTCTCGTGGACACGTATGAGCTGGCTGCTGATGTTGGACGGTGTCACATACTACGGACAGAATATCACGGCATTCTCGGTGTTGTTCCTGGTCTCACCTGTCTCCTATTCGGTACGCACATACATAAAACGAATGTATACCTCACTTAGATATGTACATAGCTACATCGATTATATGCATACACACGTATGCTACATATACCATAGTGCCCCATATGTATTGACGTTGGACAGTGTCACAAACTACACTGTCAAAATATCGCGTTATACTCGGTATTGATTCGTCTCCCCTGTCTCGTGTTCAGAAAGTTGTGTAAGTAGTCACACAGAGATGACTGCGCTGATGATCCATGCATAAACGGCAATTTCGTAGATTTCGTCAATGACCAACGCATTTATGATGCAGGCTGGGGAGGCATGCTTGTACATACTCTAGATGGTCCACACATATATATATATATATATATATATATATGTATATATATAAATATATATATATATATATATGTGTGTGTGTGTGTGTGTGTGTGTGTGTGTGTATATATATATATATATATATATATATATATATATATATATATATATCTATATATATATATATATATATATATATATATATATATATGTGTATATATGTGCATGCATGTATACATACGTATATATGCATATATATATATATATATTATATATATGTGTATGTTGTTGCATATGTTTATGTCGTATATGTATATGTATGTATGTGCATATGTACAACATAAATATGTATGTATTATATGTAATAATATACATATTATGTATGCGATACATCCACATCATCTCCGCATCTGCATCTGCATATGCATACGTACGTATGTATGCATACACAACATCATACATGGACATGACATAACAAACATGAACATATAGATGTTTATGCATGCATGCATGCATTGTATGTATGCATATAGCATGCAATATGCAAATGCACATATGTTGCAAACATATGCATGGATATGTACGTAGGATAATGTTATATATATATTTTTATTATATATTATTTTTGTTTTTTTTTTTGTTTATGTTTTGTTATATAATACGTATATTATATATGTAATATATGATATATATGTATTATGTGCAATAATATGCAATAATAATATTGTAATGATGCATATGTGTATGTATATATATATATAATAATAATATGTATAATATATATATTAATGGCATGCATGTGTGATTGTAACATGGCTATGAACAATATATATATATTATTATTATATATTATATATATATATATTATATGTGTATGTTTTATGTATATATTATGTATGTATGTATATGTGGCATATGTGCATAATGTATATAATATATATATATATGTATATGTATAATGCATGTATATATATGTATATATACATATATGTATATATATGTATTATGCTACATATATATATACGCACATATTAATATGTATGTATGTATGTATATTATGGTTATATAATATTATATGTATTATATATAATATATAATATATATATATATATATATATATATATATATATATATAATAATATGTATGTATGTATGTATGTTTCTATATATATTTTATGTAACTATATACGTTTATGCATATATATATGCATGTACAAAACGTACGTATGCATGTATGCGTGTATGCATGCATGTATGTATGAATATTTATTCATGTGTCGAACACAAGTCAATAAATACTGTTCGGTGATCACAGTACTTGTCTTTGTTGTATTTGTCAAACACGACGCACTAAACATTATATTTGCTGATGATACGCTTTATACTGTTGTAGGTGGCGAACACAAGTAAACGCATTGTTATCATTACCAGCTCCCTTGTGGTGTTCCAGAATCAGGTCTCATGGGCGAATGTACTGGTAAGCAAATATAGGATACTATAAAAAACGAATATTAGAATGCGAACATACTGTTGTAAAAAAGTATACTGGTCGTTAAGCTTCTGGTTTGTATTCAGGATTAGGTTTCATGCGCGAATTTACTATCAAGAATGAAAACCTTTTCCTTGTTGGGACACAAATTATACTCTTATCTGTAATTTTATTGGTAGGTTTGTACTTAGTTGTGGTCAGAATCAGGTCTCGTGGGCGGTTATAAGGGTAAGCAAACCTTACACACTTATAGCTATTCTGAATATCAAGCATTTCGAGTGTGCGAACAAATATTAGAAAAACTATTGTTGAAGATTGCAAGCATACCTTCAGAGAATTAAATCGGCTGAATCGCCGCAATGAGTATATCATACCACATACCAAACTCTCCTTCGGCGTTACATCCCTCACTTCTCGGTATCAAGTATCGACAAAATACAATACCTTGTCCGCCTTGAACCTTGAAGGAACAAATATTGTGAATTCAACCGACATATTTGTACTTTTCTTAAGAAAATATGGCAACTGTCTATTAACGTAAACCTAGCCTTCCCTCAGAGAAATATCTAACACGCAATCCACACTCGTGACTACAGGGAATGGCTCTAGCTATCTCAGGCGTTGGCGCCTACAACTTAGCCAAATTTGAAGCTGCAAAGAAGAAGAAGGGGTTCAAATTACCTCAGAACAAAGATGACGGTGAAACCACCATTGAAACACCTTTCATGGAGTATGGTGATAAGGCTATTATGGAAGCAGGGGATGCACATTTGCAACTCACACCACGCAATTCTATTGTGCAGTTGAGGTGAGTATGCTGCACACTTAATATATATTATATATATATACATATATATATATATATATATATATATATAACCCGTGTATGTGTGTGTGTGTGATACATATATATATATATATATATATATATATATATATATATATATATATATATATATATATATATATATATATATATATATATATACATATATATGTTATATATATTATATAATATATATATATATTACATATACATATGGCTACATGTATGCATGTGTATGTAATGCATAAACGTATACTTTTATATTTATATACGTGTGTATACATGCATATGGATGTATGTGTACGTATATTATATACATGCATGTATATATACATATGTGTGTGTAATATATATAATGTATATTATTATATATTATTATTAATATTACATAATATTATTAATACCATGTATATACGCATGTATGCATGTAAAGCAAGCATGCATGCATGTGTGTATGTGTGTGTATGCACGTGTATATGTGTGCATGCATTCATCATTATTCATATATTTTTTGTATATATATATATATATGTATATATATATATATATATATATATATATATGTATATATATATATATATATATATATATATAAGTATATATGCATATATATATATATATTTATACATACATATATATATAATATATATATATATATATATATATATATATATATATATATATATATACTAATACTAGAGCCTCCTTATTGTTGTCTATGTACACTACTATGTCGCTATATGAGGGAGGTGTCCAAAAATATCTCTATTCACTATGAGTTCACCCAGGATTTAATTAAGTCCTAAATGGTGGGGTCTATCAGTGTTCCAAAAAGTGGAATAGCTAGAAACGAATTAGTTTTTGCATCTCATCTCTGGTGAGGAACGGTTTATGTACTTCAATCGAAATTTCCCAATAGTAAAGCAGAGGCATCCGAAGGGATAAATTTTACATCCTCCTTGCTCCCCCCCTTGGAAAGGGGAAGGGGCGGATGGTAGAGCCATCCTTTGGCTCAAATATATATATATATATAATTGTGCTAGAGGATGATCGCGATATACGTGCTTTCTACGAGTGAGCATGAAGTGCCGGTGTAATCGGTAGCAGACTCGATTAAGATGACAATGTTGTGCGCAGCGCAAACAATATTTTTCCTATGACATAGAAGGATGTGTGCAACACAGGGTATTGTATTTGTTCTGTGCCTAATAAATACCTCACTCTACATATTCACCCCTTACAGGAGGGGGGGGGGGGGGGGTACATATATAATGACATCATATATGGTTCGAGTCATCGTCAGTCTACGTAATACGAACAATGGTATATGTATATCAAACAAGGATGTATAAAACACATATAGCAATGTGTTATTCTGAAATTGCTTAAAAATGTATATATTTATATATGTATATGTATCTTGCCCGCTCCACAGGAGTCAAGATGGTCATATGCGCTCTTCATACGGGCGGACAGGGAGTACAGGTAATAGCATCGGCAACATACACCAAGAACATGGCAATAACATGCATAACACTACAGGGAAGGCGCTCTTCAATCCACAGAATCTGCAACAGCATTTGCAGCTCATAGAAGATGAACAGCACAGTCAACCCAACAGTGGAGGAGTAAAACACCCGAACATTGCCGGTGGGAATGGCCTGCAAAATAGCAGTAGCCCTCAGCTCAACATGCAACAACACAGCAGTATGAGCACACTACAACAACCAAATCACCATATGTCTCCAATGCACGGGAGTGTTTCAAAGTCTGAGTAAGTACAATGTATGTTTGCGCGTAAGTAAATAAGAGTAAGTCTAATATATCTATCTATATATATATATCCATATATATGTATTTCTTGTATATATATATATATATATATACATGTACATATTTCTATATATATATGTATATAAATGTGTGTGTGTGTGTGTGTGTGTGTATATATATAGGTATATATATATATATATATATATATATATATATAATGTATATGTGTGTGTGTATGTATATATATAGATATATACTCATACGCATTTTGTTTGTGGTATGAAGCAGGGCGTGTTCGATACTGTAAGCAGTCCAACTGAACAATCATAAATAATCAAATAACTAAAAATAGTACTTATCAGTGCACAATATATCAGCAGCTTGATAATTGCGGAACGGAACATTCTGATGCTTCCCTATTTGACTATACACAAGTTTATCTGAAGCACTTTAAAACCAACACACACCTGACACCGCCACTGTGCAAAGCCCTGATTCCTAAACCCTAAACAGCAAACAAAAATCAACAAAAGCATAGACCTCAAATACCCGCTGCAAACTGCAGGAGTATTGCTGGTGGCATGGGGCGAGTCGGAGGCGAAACTCACCACCGAGCATCGCTAGGAGTGTACAACCGCACTGGAAGTGGTCTCAGCATCAGCTCAAACAGCTCCTTTGCTGAGCAGTTGTCGAGACAGACAGATCAGGCCGCAGGGGTGGCTATGCACGACGTGATCCATGTATGAGCTTGAAGGAGTGTTTATAAACGCATGCTCTTTTGTTGTGGTGTATGTATTCTATTTGTAGCGTTCACTTTTTCAGTGGCTTTTCGGGGGGTCTTTGTCTAGGTGAATAACTGCACAATATCTTTCTGACGCATATCTGTTGTCGCTACATACAGGGACGAACCGATCAGGTGACAGATTCTCACCAACATGCAAATTGACTATCGGAGGATCGGGTGGGACTAGAGATAAATCACTCACTCCAACGGAATGCTGACTGTTCCACGGAATTGGATCTAAAGAATTCGCATGGTTCGAACGCATTTGGCTCTGTTTAGCTATTGGAGTAGTCCATACGATACTCAGTTGGATAGGCGGGAAAGAGACCAACTGAAACGGAACAGGACATCCGTCAATATATTGGAAGGGGCGGCGGGAACACACACAGGCCTTCGATGTGGCATGCACTTTGCTATTCATCTAATGTGCTGTGCGATTTATTGGAAACGGTTTGGACACATGTATTCAGCACACCTATATTTCTGGTATAGATTGATGTTTGTGTTGGTCGGTCCGTTGGGTAAAGAGAAAGAACTATCCGCGTGATGTTCGTGTATGGTGTCTAAGAACACATGCATACACACATTTTCATGAAACTAGGCAGTGGGAGTACCTACGCGCACCGGCAATACATCAGAATGTTAAGCTAGTGGGAGTGGGGTGATAGGCACGACTCAAGTTGTTCGTGTGTGACGCGATTTGCTTGTATACCACAAACAGGCCGGATAAGGTCGTGGACCTATCAGAATTATGTCTGGGGCACTCAAGACAAACGTGTAAGGTGCTTCTTCACATACATACATCCACACCTACACCCACCACGGCGCAGGTGCGAACACGTCTGACCCACACTTTGTTGGCGGCATATTGTGAGCGACCATGTTATGGCCCGGTTGGTAGGTTGGTACACTCCTCAGCCAACCATGTATGAAATTCTCTTACGAACAAGGATGTGGTATTTGTATCAGAATATGTGGTATTTGTATCAGAATATGTGGTATTTGTATCAGAATATGGTGCAATTGGCGAGGTATCGGTTACACATCTGAGTTGCGCGTGGTATGTGTTCATTTGTACACTCATACCTACATCAACGCTTCAAGTGAGATATTCCGAATTGCTTGTGGAATATGTACAATGGACTACACAGATTCGCTTGGTGTTGAGATATGGCATACGATATACGGCAGCTAAGTTCCGGCGAGGTAAATATGTCATGTTAGTGTTTGTTGTTATGGTATCGCACCCAGGGCCCATTACCAGTTCGACCAATAAATAAGCACAAAAAGATCGTAATACGCAGCACGTCGACTTTGGGTTGTGTGTGTGATTATTTAGAGAGAAAATCATGTATGTTCTATATATGTATATGTATATATTATATTATTGTATTGTTAGATTCTCATTTTGTTATTATTTTAAAAAAAATTATGTTTTGTATATATATATATATATATATATATATATATATATATATATATATATATATATATATATATATATATATTCATATATATATATTCATATATATATATATTCATATATATATATATATATATATATATATATATATATATATATATATATATATATATATATATATATATATATATATATATATATATATATATATATATATATAGATGATATATATGAGATTTATATTAAGATGCCTGTATTGAAACCATATATATATATGATACATATGTATGCATGTGTTGTTGTGTGTGCAATTGTGCATGTATTATATATGTATATATATATATATATATATTAATATATATATATATGTATATTACATTACATATATATAATATATATATAATATATATGTATATATATATATATATTAATATATGCATGTGCATATATATATGGATGGATATATATATACATATAACTGTAAAATACATATATTAATATATATATATATATAGATTCCTTTACATATGCTCTTATATTTATATATATGTGTTACGTGTGTTGATGTGTGTGTGTGTGCATGTGTATTGTTATATATTTGTATATATATATATATATGTATATATATATATATGTAAATATATAGATATATATATATATATATATATATATATATATATATATATATATATATATATATATATATATATATATATATATATATATATATATATATATATATATATATATCTATCATATGTGTGTGTGTGTTGTGCTTGTGTACTTCATTATTTTGTTTGTTCGCTTCATACCTATGGGCGTGAAGCCTGGGAATACTTGTGTGCGCCATCGCAATCGATTAACAAACGGCAGGGATGGAAGTTTTCGTAAGCTTCTACGCAGATTCAACCAATTAATATCTCGGCGTACATTTATGTGTGTGCGTGTTTTTGATCAAGTTTAACCGTGCAACATTTTTTGGCCATGGGTGGATAGAAGGCCTAATAATATATATTTTATTGGTCGTGTACTACACTGAGTTCTACAAGTAGTCACCTAGCAGCCAGTGGTGATTAACCAAATTGTCCCCTTATTCGTAGTCTAAAATTATATTTTTCTTTGTTTGTATTAGCAATATTTTTTTTCTAATGTTCTAATTATTGATAACATTATTGTGCAAGCTCATAACCCTACTAGAAGCTTCAGTCGCCAATTAACGAGCTCAATCGAATGCGTCAGAATAAAGCAATTCACGCTTACAATCCTGGTGACCCGATTTCCTCCATGAAATTATGTACTGTCTTTGTGTTTTTGGTCGAAGTCTATTCAATCGACAAGGGCTTGGAGATGTGGCGAGCCACCTGGTACAGGGGTATGTGCGCCGTATAACGTATTAGAGGATGCTTTCATGCTCTCGATTTCGCTATCCGTGGCCAGCCTGTGGGTTCCACCCAACCCGGAATCACTGGAATCGTCGTGTGCATCTTTGGAGTGTTCGAAGTCTCTACATTTTCCCATATATGGGTATTCGTCAGCATTGGGATTTTGGGGTTCACGTACAGGCGCCCAATGTGTGTAGATGTAACGCTCCACCTGGGCACTGGTCCATCTCCTCGCAGGATTGACGTCCAGCATGTGTATTAAAAGCGTGAATTGTGTATCGGGAATGGTTCTCCAGGGCTGCTGTGTGAAGTCATGGCGCAGATACATTTGGTACTCTTTACTACGATGCGAGGCTTCTCCCCAAGGGAAGCGACCAACAAGCAAGCAGAACAGCAACACGCCCAACGCCCACACATCTGTAGCCTTGATATCCACTTCAACGTACGTGGCGTCTTGATCGTACCATAGTTCTGCGGCCATGTAGGGAATTGTACCCACATGTCGCTTATAATGAGCACCGGGTCGTTCATTCACGCACTCAGACAGTCCAAAGTCGACTAGCTTTGCTGTCTTCTTACTCGAATCCAGACATACATTCTCCAGCTTGATGTCTCGATGGGCCACCCCTACGTCATGCATATATCTAATTGCAGACACCAGCTGTGTAAAATAATGGCGCACGCGCATGGGATGTGCCCCTATATTTGGAATGACCGCACTATAAAGCTCACCTCCCCCCATATATTCTTGTAATAAGACCATGACCTCGTTGTTCTTGGCAGTTTCGTACAAGGGTACAATATTAGGATGGTGCAACCGACTGTGTAACATGGCTTCTCGGTCGACGATGGCGATGTCCGACTTTTCCAATCTTTGTTCTTTCACAACCACTAAAGCGCCTGTAGCCCTTTCCTTGGCTAAGAACACTTCAGCGGTACTACCCTGACTGAGTGTTTTGATGACAACATAATCGCGCAGTAAGTCTTGGACATCACCGTATTTGTTATAATGAGTGTTGTACATATTAATTGGAAAGCCTTGAATACTTGAATTTCTTTTCAGTATTTTCGAAGACATCTGAACACCCACTTCTTGTGAGCACATCTCGTCGGCAAGGTTAGCTATGCTGTAACTTGGTAACAGTTTTTGAAGTATGTGTGCCTCTATGCTAGCACTCTCATTGCACTCTGTGTGTTTTGAATAAACGGTAGTGGTTTGCAAAGCATTTTGTACAAGTTGTCTTGAGTCATCCCAACAACCGCCTACATAACTCATTTTTTAATTTTTAATATAGCCGAGCGTAAAGGGCATCAATTATAAGAGAAGTGTTCAATTGTCCATGCGACAGAGAACTCTTCAAAGAAGCGTGATGAAAGTTCCTCTAATACTATTGAAAAAACTACATACAGTCGTATTCACAACTTCACTCACACTGATAAATATACAAGATCTATTTGTAAACATTGAACAATCTATTGCATTTTTATCACTAGAGAGTCAACCACAAATATTGTTGAAAAAAACATTTGACACCATAGCCTACTATGTATGTACATACATACTAAAATATAATATTGACACATATTTGTTTTTTGTCTATTTTTTGAAAAAACAATGACATGCATACATACATAGTGTTCATTAGATCTATTTCTGAAAAATAGACAGGAACTGCAAGGAAATTAGGAAACTCCGAAACTCAAAACTGAAAAGTCAAAACTCAAAACTGGCAAGAGTCGGAGGAGTGTCCGGCTGGGCCTGGTAGTTAGCGTGTCAGCGTGTGCCGTGTGACGTGCCAGGCCGTCATGAGTTCAGGCTGTTAAATGTCAAATGCCAATCTATTTACATACAACCTGAGGCCGAGGGCGGGCGCCGGGCGGCAGCCGACTGATGAGTGCAGGACTGCAGGACTGCAGTCACTCTGCAGCCTGCAGGTGCAGACTAAGGAAAGGAGTCAGGCCCCCAGGCCCCAGCCTCAGGCTCTCAGTATTCTACTATTCTTTTTCTTCTTACAAAAACAAACTACAACAACCCAAATTTAAAAAAAGCTTGCGTAGTGTTGTACTCTACTCAGTACTCACTGCTGTCGACAACTCTCAGCACTCAAAATCAAAAGTCAACACAGCACTCTCGACAGTCGACATAGATATACACATACATCATCAACTACCACGGTTTGCTCGTTACGGAAAAGTAAACAAACCCTATATATTATCGATGTCGAGTTGTCGGTTGTAATCACGCCTCACGACTCACGACTCACGACTCACGACTCACGACTCACGACTCACAAGTGTCGACTCATTGCCACTGTCGAGTGTCGAGTGTCGAGTGTCAAACTGAGAACTCGCGCGCGTGAGAGAATCTGTGATTCTGACTCGTTTGTAGTGTAAAACAAAAATCATAAAATTTAAAAAACAATACTAGAGTACATACATAATACAGAAATACAGACTTATATGTAGCACATATTAGGCGGTTCGGATGTGCTTCTTTGTTTTAGGGTTTATTTGGCCCCAAAATACAGGGAGGGGGAGGGATGATAAAATGCAATATCGGCATTAAACCCTAGTTTTGCCCTCTAGTTTGTGATACATTTTCAACCCCTAAGTTTGTTGTTAATACTAAAAAAAAAATTGTTTGATATTTTACAATGTGTTTGGGACTGCACCCAGGCCCTCTACTTTGGCCACAGGGCTTAGGCGAACATTATTACGTGTATACAATTCTATATATTGTTGAATATAAGCGTACATATTAAGTTTTAATTTAAAAAATAATAGTGGGTATAAAAAATCAGACTTCAGCTCCATTCTCCTTTTTTTCATACATTTAATATTTATTATTTGCCTTCTTCTAAATGAAACAGTTTTTTTTTCTTTCTTTTGCTTCTCATGAAGGCATCCCAAAAAATCATTATATTGCACCTCACTTACTGTGATCTCAGTGCCCAAATATTGCACCCAAATAAAACAGAAATAGAAGCCAAATCAAAGTTTGCGTTTGAATGTTGCTCTTGTGAACGTAACGAGGTTTTAAAGAAGCTTTTTTTGAAAAATAGGGACAGCCACACACTCGCACAGGGCACAGGGCACAGGGCACAGGGCACAGGCCCACAGCCCACGCCCCACAGGCCACAGGCTAGCAGCCAGTATGTATGTAAATTGTAAATACATCATGTATATGCATTTGTATATTTTGTAATCAGTAAAAGGCGGTTCGGAAGTGCTTCTTTGTTTTAGGGTCCTCCGGCCCCCACCCCCTGTATTTTTGGATTTTTGGTGCATTTTGCACTTTTAAATTTTGTACACATGTTTTTGACCTAATACAATACATATTGGCACACTATATCGTGTATGTCGCTCTCTAGACCTCTATAAATAAATACATACTGCACTGATCCCTAGGGCCCCCTACTTTCTACGAGTAGGGGCTGGGCCGCTGGGGCCTGGGGCCCTGGGCCCCAGTTCCGGATTCCAATTTTCTGTTCGTTCAGTCACTTCTGAAGTTCTGAGCGAGAGAGATAGAGTATAGATAGCCACTACTCACTACATATGAGTCGTGACTAAAACTTTTATTATAAATATCGTTTTTTTATAGTGTATATGTATGTAGTCATTTGTTTCTAAAAACAAATAGTAGTTTCTATGTCCAGTTGTACACACTTTCTGCTCCAGAGCTCGCTCTCTACTCGTAGAGTGTATTTAGTATTTACTGCATATTATTTAGCAAGTACTAAATAAGTAAATAAATTAGTGTTCTCTCTCTGTCTCTCTGCAGTCCGTAGTCTATATAGCCAATTATACTTTTCTTATTGACCACCCTCTCATTGTTGTGGAAATTGCGTCACTATGTGCTGCTACTCTCTCATTTTCAGTTGATCACGAAAGTCCAAGAAAGTTAAAAGTACGGTAAAAACAAAGTATACACCGTGAATTTTGACTGTCTAACTGTCCATGACCCACTGGAGAATAAAGAAACTTATACCTGTGGCCATATTCACAGTCGTTTTTAAAAATTAGAAAAAAGGAGAGGAGAAAGAGAGAAAAGATGTCAGTTTAAAATAACCCCACCAGCAAGCACACAAGTCTCAAAGTGGCAAAAAGAAAAAGTTCAGAAGCAGCATGTGACCATGTGTACTAAAAGTGATATTTCCTCATTTCTGATTGGCCTTACCTGAAAGTCTGAAACTCAGAAACTGAATTGAAAGTCTTTTGATTTTAAAAAACAAAAACAAATAAATAAATAAATGTTGTTTTTATTTTGTTTTTAAAGAAAGCAAGTACATATTTACATACCATCATTTCAATAATTATGGAACAATTTATTCTAGAAAAGTGCACATTCCAATGATTCCAGAGTAGATAATAACATGACGGCATGGACGGCAATCTATAGACAGTATCTTACCCGTGGCCATGAGCCCGTGACCCGCCCCGGGCGGGCCGCGATCGCCACACCGCCACCATAAAATACTTTCTTTACTTTCATTTTGTTACAAAATTGGCATTCTTATACGAATAAATCGGAATTTGGATCCGAAATTTGGCCAGACTCACACCAGTTATTGGCAACAAAGATAATAATTAAGAAGCCATGCATAGCCGTCGAGAGAGATAACATAGGCAAATTGAGTGAGGTGGCCTTCATTTCGGAGATGAGTTAAGACTGCGACCAATAAGTCTGCCTTTTGGTTTTGCGACCACTGTGTCTGACGCTCTCGACTGACGCGTTAGAATTACGACCTAAACTTGCGACCACCAAGTCTGACGCTGACGCCTGCGACAGCTAAACTTGACGCTTTTGTCTGCCTCAGCAAAGTCTGACACGTAACCTTGCGACCACTAAGTCTGACGCTTATACTTGCGACCTAGGGTTGACATAGTGGTCGCAGTCTTAACAAATCGCTTTATATTGTGGTCAAAGTTTTAACCCGGGTGGCCACTATCGCAGTGCCTGCTTGCCCACACGTTTTACGGACATATTGATATAATAGTCCCTTCTGAGATACTTCACCTTTTCTCGCTTTACATCGCAATGTTCACTTAGCTGCACCTGAGTATCGTTTTTATGAATAGATATATGACTGATCTGATATACTCCGCGTGAATCATCTTCAACATCTATTGATTTGTATGTGCAGACTCATAGCTTGGCGTATCAGTTTTGCATGTACCGATTCAAAGCTTGGCGTATCAGTTTCATCGGATACTTTATGATAAGTATTCGGATTGCTGTTTTATTGACGTCAGAATCTAAAATGTACCATCCTCAAGCAGAGCATATCTAGAGCCACGCCCACCAGTTAAGTATTTTTTAAATCATTCCTGTTAATTCGACATGCTGTGTCTCGAGTTTTTGCCGTACTAAGTAGTGTACATACTGTGTTAACGTCAAAAGGTGTATTTTTGAAAACTATTATGAATTTCTGACACTTCGGTCTTCGTAAATAAAATTTTGGAATACCCTTTATACGGCACTGGTGAAAATAAAATTATTAACCACCTCAGGTCCAGTTTCCTACCAGTCTCATACTTGTTCTGTTTCGAGTTTACTTTGCTTTTTTTAAAGATGTAAGTAGCGTGATTTTAGCCCATTTATTGCAATTGCTGTTAGTTCTTTGTTGGTCTCAGAGGAGAGGTCGACGTATGTTAGACACGAATAGTGTCAACTGTAAAGCCATGGGCGAATCGAAAGCAATAGCTAAGACAGAGGACGCCTATACATATGTCAAGCCCTTAAGACCGACAAAGACCTAAAATAAGTGCAACAAATGGATTGTATCCGCGCTACAATATCTAACATCTGAGTCGAGCGCTCTCAGCCGACAAATAACAAATAAACCGGCAGAAAACAAACACATCTCACAAGTACTAAAAATCACGCTAATTACATTAATACACCTATATTTAAGCAAATTTAACGCAAAAAAGTACAAGTATGAGACCGGTAGGAACTGGGCCTGAGGAGATTAATAGTTTTATTGTCACCAGTGTCGTATAAAGATATGTCTTAAAAAACGGCCAAATGTTTCAAAAAAGGATTTTTCTCGAACCAAATTTTGAACAGACAAAAAGTTCAAATTTATTTTATTTTATGTAAAAACAAAAACAAATATAAAACAAACAATATCTATTAAAAATTGTTTCTCCGTCCGGATTGACTCACTGGTTCAGTGGTTCGCGACTACATATTCTTACTCAGTGCGTAATAAAAATTGTAACTAAAAATACAATTATTTGAAAGGTCTTTATAATTTTTTAAACAATCAAGAATTAAATAAAATCATGTTCCATGGGATCCAAACAATTTTATTAAATAAAAATAGATTGCATCATCTTTGCATAACTGCATGTTTTATTTATTTCTTAATTTTATTAGACGCAAAGGGAGAATGATCCATAGCGAAATTCTTTTTGGATGGCGACTTGTTGAGTTGTTGTATTACTTGAGAATTGAGATTACTTGTACGTGTTCTTTGTTGGCATAAATATCCAATTG